>JZKD02S2170969.1:27291-65529 GCA_000966675.3 Picea glauca
GAAAGATCTTCTCATTATACTCAGTTAAAAAAATTTCTAAGATAACAAAGTGATATAATTTAATAGAAGATAAAGCTTAAATTTTTTCTTTTTCTAAGTATTAAAATTATGTTTGAATCTTAATTCAAAACAAATTTATTATAAACTTATTATTAATTAATAATTATTTATTTATTTTATTTTATTTTAAATTATTAATGATTATTTATTTATTTTAATAATTTTTATGATGTTTTAATTTTTTGTTTTTCTAATAAAGACATTAAAATTATATTTAAATCTTAATTGGAAACAAATTTATTATAAACTTATTATTAATTAATGATTATTTATTTATTTTGTTTTATTTTAAATTATTAATTATTATTTATTTATTTTATTTTAATAAACTTCATGATATTAAGCTTTCAAATTATTGGACCTCATTATCAAGATATTATTGAAAGTAAAATAATGATAAAGAATAATGTAGGCCTTTAAGATTGGAATGAAATGGAGATGCTGCAATGTTGTATCACATAAAAAGTGTTATTTATTATATGGTTATTTAAGAGTTTGTTAATGAAGGCAATGCATACTCTTTAATATGAAGAATAATGTAGGTCTTTAAGACTGGAATGAAAAGGAAATGTTGCAATGTTGTTTCACATAAAAAAGTATTATTTATTATATGGTTATTTAAGACTTTGTTAATGAAGGTAATGTAATGTTATTTAATATGGCAAAAGAAATTGGTATTTCAAATTTTAGATACTTCTTTTGAATCTATAAAAATGATAAAAATTGATTTTATTAAATGATAAATAATGTTAATAATTTAAAAAATATAGAATATTTTTAATAAGTATTAATAATAATAATTTAATTTTAAAATTTAGATGAAAATACAGGTTTTTATTCATTAAATCAATTTTAAAATGATAAATCTATATTAACTTTATCACTTTTTAATTTAAATATTAACATTGTAATATAAAATAATTTTTTATTAAAATTAATTAATTATTAATTTAATTATTTTACCACTTTTCAATAATAATAAAAAAATCATTTATATATCAAAATAAACTTCTCTTAAAAATTTTAACTCTTAATTTAATTATTTTATTTTATATATATATATATATATATATATATATATATATATATATATAATCATTATTTTATTGTTTTTACTACTCAGCAATACTCAGCAATAACAAGATAGCATTAAGACCGGAATTTATTTTTATCAATATTATTTTTATAATATTTAAAAAATGTGTCAAAATTATATTAAAAAATTGCAATAAGAAAATAGCGTTGAGACGAGAATTTCTTTTTATCAATATTATTTTATTAATATTAAAAATTTATGTCAATGAAATTAGAAAATTACAAAATATATCATATTGTAGTTTCTTCTTTTTACCATTCCAAATAAATTTTCTTGGATTGTTCATTTTCCCATTCTCACTCATTTTTTATTTAAGTTGATATTTTGTATATAATCATTGTAAGATTACTATGTGCACTATATGGTCACTTTTTCTTTTTTAATTGACTTTTGATTAAGTTAATATGTTTCGTATCATCGTTGTAAGGTCACGAAACGAGGAGCCAGTGATCCATAAGTTATCCCATTTCAAAGTTTTATTTTATGTGTTTTAAGAATAATGTTAATAATATCTTTATGTCACTTTTTTTTCAAATTAAAACTCGGTATATATATATAAACTAGGGTAGTTAATTTTTGGAAAAAATTGTTGGTGGATTTTGGAGTTTTATTGACAAATTTTATGCATCTACCATGCAATCATGTAATGTATTCCTTTCACTTTAATTTTGTTTTATTCTAGTGTCTAGAAGGGATTCGTTTTCTATTGCAAATATGCTCATAGTTTCTATATTATCAAGATATTCATTTTCTTGTTTTTTTTCTATTATAAATTTTATGCATCTACCATGCAATCATGTAATGCACTCCTAGCACTTTAATTTTTTTTATTTAAGTGTCTAGAAGGGATTCGTTTTCTAATACAAATATGTTCATAGTTTCTATATTATTAAGATATTCATTTTTTATTTCATTTTTAAATTTTATCAATTAGAAGAATTAATTTTTTTTTTAAATTTATTAATGGATTTCGTCATTGACTAATTTTATGCATTTACTATGCAAACATGTTATTCACTCCTTACACATTATTTTTTTATTCTAATGCCGAGAAGGGATTTGTTCTTTTATGAAAAATCTAAGCATGCTTTTCCATGTAAACATGTTATCCATTCCTTATACATTAATTTTTTTTATTCTAATGCCGAGAAAGGATTTGTTCTTTTATAAAAAAAACTAAGCATGTTTTTCATATTATCATGATATTCATTTTCATTTATAGTGATTTTTTCTACTGGTAAGTAGAACCCTTGTATTTATTTTTTCAAAACTATTTCAAAAGTCATTCAAAATCATGTTATTGCAAGTGATTATAAATTCACTTTTATTGTTTTTGTCTTTTTGGAAATTGAGAATGTTATATTAAGAAAAAACTATATAGAGTACTTGATATTATAAAGGTTTTTAAAACTATTAATAATGATTCCATATAAAGATATGCAAATTTGGAGAAAATACTTATATTTTATGATTTTATGAAAATAATTAAAAATCACTCCAATGAAAAATATGCATTGTTCGTGTTAGAGAAGAAAGACATGTTTTATAAAGGTCAGTATGAGAATGAATTCCCTGCAAGAATCTCATTTCACTATACCCTAAACACCACACCCAAATACAATGGAGGAGAAAAGTTAATGAACTAAATCAACCTATCCACCTATCCACCTATCCTATATTTCAGACCTACTTTATAAAGATTAGCATGAGAATGAATTCCTTGCAAGAATCTCATTTCACTATACCCTAAACACCACACCCAAATGCAATGGAGCAGAAATGTTAATGAACTAAATCAACCTATCCACCTATCCTATATCCTATGAGATATAGGAAGATGAACAACTTATTTGCAAGGAAAAAATGCCAACTACAATTAGATGCATATAATGGTGAAATTAGGGATCTCCAGAAGGGGAAAGGAAAAACCATGAATCGGTATATGATGACATTACATATAGTCATAATTTAATTAATTAATTTTGATAGAACTAATTATTTTTTGTAAGTTCACGGTAAAATTTTTATTGATTTTTGAAAGTATCATACATAAAAAAGTTCCTTGTTGACTTGTCAGTTGGGAAACTAGACTAACAACATAAGAGAATATCATCAGTCCAAATATATTGTTTGTATTTTCTCCAAAAAACTTTAAAATCTAGAATTACCAAAGATACTCTACAAGGAAATTTAATAGAATTGACAAGTCTATTCTAATTTATGTCTAATATTTCATAAAAAAAAAATTGAAAGGTACCAAACCTCATAGAGAAGAAGGCTTGGATGAGGTGCCCGGGGATTGTCTCCTTAAACGTTTCCTTCACCGAATTTTTGGTTGTGAGCTCCTTCTCTCCCTTTCAGATTGTTTGAAACCGGACCGGATGAAGATGAGCTACAATCTCTATGGCCATCAGGTGAACACCATAAAGATGAAGCTAAATTGTGTTTTGGGCATCCTCCCTTGTCTGAAGCATTTGGTCCATAAAGGTTTTAATATGCCAGTACAATTCTACTGTCTTACAATAGCGAGTCTCCCTTTCTCTAATATGATCTACATCCAGAACCTAATGAATTGTAATCTCTTCCATTTCAAAGTTCCTTGTTCTAGGCTGACAGGAGCTTCAACTTTGTCCATACTCCATTGAAATTGATGGGGAGTGTTACTCTTATAGTTGTTGGTTTCATTATGTGCCTCTTGCTACACTCGGGAGAATGGTCTTCCTTCTTCACGTTAACGGGAGAGGGGAGCTTTTGGAGCCCCCAAGCCTTGACAATATCCTCTTGGATATGCATGTCGCATAGCCATGATAGCGCGAACTAAAGTGTGGAGAGAAGGGTGATACATGTGTGAGAGACGAGTAGGGTGCCAATCACCAGCGATGGAGTTAAGGATATTGATTTCAAGAGAAGGATTCTAAATTTGAAGAGAAAGTGTCAAGCAATTGCTTTGTCACGCGCCCATGATTTTCATAGGAGAGCTTAACATGGAGAGTGTTATTCGTGTGTAGAGAATGTCGAGACTTGTCCGAAGTATGAGTAGTTAATATCATTAATTTTCCCGTCAAAGTTTCTACGTTGACTCGGATCCAAGCGAGGTGAGCGACCATAAGACTCGTGGGAGCTCACATGGCTTCCTGTTTGATGAGTCTCGGGAGACCTATTGTGTCTTAAACGTTGGAGCTATTTTTTGGCTAAAGGAACCTCACTTGGTACGAGCGTTGAAATGGTGCGAGCCACTTCATAATGGAAATTAATGTCATCCTCGAGGAGGGTTCTTTGTGGGGTTTGTGTACCGAACGCCCCATAGAGGGATTGGTGGTCCATCAAGTCTATTGTAGTATAGTTGGAGTGAAATTCGTCATTCCTATGAGGAATCCAAGGACTGTCCCAAGAGTCTTATTTTGACTAGAGTCTTTCATTGGTCATCCATTCCACAAGCTTGTTGGAAAACTAACATATGTGGCTAGGAAGGATGGTTTCCAAATGCCAATTGTTGAATATGTTTGAAATTGGAGATCCTTGATGAATGCGCTTGAGCATGTCGAAGATTACTTGAGAGTCACCCTCTACCATGAGTTTGGAGAACCCTTCTTGCACAACTATTCTTAGTCCTTCTTCTAGAGCATGGAGTTCTTCTACATTTTTGGTGGTGACACCTAGCTTGCCCCCATAAGTTTGCAAGATGTTTCCTTGATTTTTTTGTGAAGGCTCCAACATAACCTGCTTTGCTTGGGTTCTCTTTCGAGGCCCCGTCGAAGTTGAGTTTGGTGAAACCCAAAGGAGGGGAAGTCCAGTTGGAAGGAGGGGTAAATATGATATAGGGTGGGGAGCGACTCAAAGTGACTAGGATGGATTTGATATTAAGAGAATTAAGAATTGAGAGCTCATGGGGGTTTGATTTTTAATCCTCTTGTTTCCATGGTTTAGAAAGAATAGTTTCCTAGATGGATTTGCAGATCTTGCTCCAAATTTCAGAGGGACAAATAAATTTCAACTTGAAGATTCATCTACCTCACTATTTCTTGGATTCTCAGGTGAGGAAGTCTAGGAGGATGGTTCAAGATCTATTCAATATAGGGCTTTGAGTAATTAAAAGAGGCCAAAGATCAATGATGTCTTGGATGGACTATCTTGAGACTAGCGGTAAAATATAAGGTCTTAGTAAGCTCAAATTTCCTCAGTATAAGGGAGGGCATTGAAGAGTTGTTCCATAGATTCCTCATGCGAGAGGTAGAGAGGGAAATGAGAGGGCCCTGTGAAGCCTCTTTTGCAGAGGTTGTCCAAGGTGAGAGATTTGTTAAGTATGAGAAACTACAAGAAGGTCGAAACTTTTAGCTAGATATTTTGATTCCATTTTATTTCCCGGATGAATATTTTCGGGAGCAGGTGGTGTTTGGCTCCAAAATAGTAGGCTTATTTTGTTGTAAAAGCTCCTAAAGTAGAGTTTCCCTAGCGAAGATAGTTAGGTTGGTTAGAGAATATGATTTTATTATTTAAGGTCATCCAGGAAACCATCAAGGGTGATTTGGTCAGTGGATCTAACCCAATCGTGAGTGGGAATCCATCTGTTGCATTGTTGTTGGTTTTCTTTTGTAGTCCAATAGTTGCCAACGCGAACTTTATTTTGTCTAATCATTTATGTTTTGATAATTTGAAGATATTATGTCTCTATCCATCTAGGTTGTTGTTGTGAGTCATCATACCAGAATAAGGATTCCTGACCATTTTTTATTTCCCAGAAGCAGTTTTATTGAATCAAATGGAAGTTGTTTCACATTATGTTCCATAGGTTAGATCCTATTGAATCGTTGTTCATTTTGATGATTTAACTCGCCTGAAGTTTTTTTGCATGATTATTTTTCCACAAGCTTACCCATTGATTTTGAGAGTTTGTTAACCAACACCACCAAATTTTTGCACCGGGGGTTTGGGTTAGAGTCTCAAGGTCACGTAGACCTAACCCTCCTTTGTATTTTTGGAGGAAGACAATCTCCCATAAAACCAAGGCCCACTTCTTTTTTTTCTTTAAGCTTCCTTAGAGGAAGGAGCGGTGAAGGTTTCTAATGGATTTGAGAATAAATTTGTTAAGAACCTGAATAATTTCATACAGAAATACCACAATGATTCAAAGAACAATATAGAAAACCACAAATTTATTATAGAAACCTTTGAGGTAGGGCAATGCCATACAATGGATCCTATAATTGAAGGGATCCTCTCCTATTCACTTGCCTCTTCGAGGCGAAATCCTCCTATTGAGCTACCACTCCAAATACAATACTTCTTCTTCATTTCCCATTACATTGATTGAACCCCTTTATATAGTACTACCATCACCTAAGAACATTCTAGAGGAAGAATCTTCCAGAAGTAGAACTTTCTAAGAAGTCCTCTTACATTTATTATATCTAACTACCATAGTGGGCCTTATTTAATAATATAGTGGACTTAGTCTAGCTTACATTGAATGGCGTCCACTATTATCACTATGGGCCCTCTATTTCCCCCCTGACTACCTCTCTAGCGACCTTAAATTCCACCCCCCTTATGAAAGAATTGTCCTCAACGCTTGATGTAACAACCCCGGTTAAATAGTTGCATAGGGTTTATTAAGTATAACTAATTAGATAATCTATTTGTCCTAATATGTTTTAGTTAAACACTGATTATTTCTTAATAATATTAATTAATTAATTGTTTATATTTACTGATTGATTAATTAATTAATTAATTGACTCATTAAAGATTTGAAGTAATAAATTAGAGGGGCTTAATAACTTTAAATTATTTATTTTAAGACTTTACGTATGCGGGGGGAAATGAAGCATTAAATGTAGGATAAGGTAATAAAAGCATGGGATAAGGTAATAATGTGGAGGATAAGGTAATTAACGGAGGATAGGGAGTCGGTGAATGGGGGGAGATATGACGGGGAAGAGTCCTATGGGAGAGCATGAAAATTTGGAGGAAGCATTATTTTGGGGAGGAGAGGTCTGTATTTCCTGTTTTGCATATTTTCTGGTGTTGGGAGTTTGGTTTTGGAGTTTTGGTGAACCATAGCAGTGGGCATCGAGTTGTTGGGGGTTTTTGGCACGGGGGCCAGGATTCCTTATGGTATCCTGGAGCTAGGGAGCCGGACAGGCTGCTCCTAGCTGGCATGGAGGAAAACTCAGTTTTGGACATAGTTTCAGCTTGGGCTTGGACAAACAGAGTTGGGAAACAAATCACTTGACAAGGTTTTTTATTTATGAATTTGCTAGGTTATGTGGATGATTATGTAATTTATTTTCATGCTGTGGATAAATTTAATTTCTGTTGAATATTAAATGCTTATATGATGATTAATGAATTATTTATGTGTTGAAAGAAGTTTTATGTTTGATTGTATGAATTTTTTTTAGGCTTTGTTAATTTTTGGTCCCTACTACACATGGTATCAGAGCCCTGGTTTAAAATCTGGAGCTAAGGGACTACCTACCCACCTATAAATTTAAACAAACCCCACCCAGAAATTTAAAAAACTTCTACTTAGTTATAGTGCAACCCTGAATAATCTATATATATATATATATATATATATATATATATATATATAATGAAAGCAGCCCAGGGGCCCTGAAACCCTTAATTAGATATAAATCTGGGCCAAGCTCCATCTTGAGCCCCACCTAACCTACAAGCCAAGCACATAAATTTTTAACACAAATATAAATATAAATAATATACATATTGAAAATGTAAAGGAAGCAGAGACCTTACACCTCGTATATTGTATAGTAAATAATAATGTATAGTAATATTGTATAGCAAATAATGTAATGACTCATCTAATTATCTAGAAAACTAATTATGAACAACCCATAATTACCTATCCATGTAACTTAACTACAATTAAGTCATATATATTTAAACGTCAACAATTATAGTAAAAACAATAAATAATAATAAATCTATAACAATGCAATCTCAATAAACATGTGCCAAGATCAATGGCTATCACATTATCAAAAACCTACATGATTTATGAGTTAGTTGGTAGATAGAACTACCCAACTAGCATGGAGTCAACAACTAGATCATTAATCAATAAATACATGAAACATATTTGCATCTAACCTTTTGGGTGATAACAATAAATATTCATCACAGTAGTAGCTGAAAAAGAACAATTTGCAAATTGCCAAGAAAGAATAAAAGTTATGGAATCACCTTGGATTACGATGCAACCAGTGGAATGCTCCCAAATCTTTTCACGATAGCCTGAACGAAGAAAGCGAAGACAGGTTAAACAAGAAAAGAAAAAAAAAAACACGAAAAAAAAAACGCAGATAAAAATGCCCAGCTTGTATATCGTACAGTCGCCTCCATTCTCCAGATAAAAATGCCCATTAGCTGCAAAAACTTTCTCTACGAATATCATTATCTTCTAGCATATATGCATTGTGACCTCTATAGTGGTCAGGTATAGGTCTAGTTGGTTGGCAATAGGCTTGAAAATGCCCATAAGCTGCAAAACTTTTCTACTATTTGAAGCATCTGTGGCATGGCTAGAAAATAAACGATGTTGGCCTTCTTTGTGTTCGCATATGGAAACCACTGTACAAGATAAATTTAACTCATACAAGAAAGATAGTAAGAAAATTCCCATACCAGTGCCAATATCCACCATGAGGGGTAGTCTTGTGTCTTTGAAAATGTCTTCCCAATTTGGTGGTTCCACGGGAGCCATTAAATATGCCTTCAATGAATTAACATGTTGTCGGGTCCGCACACCTCCAAACTTACCTCTCCCACATTTTCCTTGAGGTTGAGCCATGTTCATCCCAAACCATTTTTGAAAACTAACAAATTTGTACTGTAACTCCTTTCACAAGCCAACACCGCAACAAACCTTGCAAAGTTCTCAGTCTCCAATGGATCAATATCAATAGTAACCAACTCACCAGAGCCACTATTAACTAAACCAACAAACAAAACAAAACAAAAGTATGGGCATGAAAAATGTGGTCTGACTAAATTGAGACAAAAGATAAACCGAAGGAATGAATATGCCTACTCATATGGCTTGGATGGTGCCTCTTCTACCCACACTCTTCACGCTTCTCTTTCTCTGCCAATGCTAGAGACAATACAAGCTAGTGACCAATGCCAGAAACCGAACACCTGACCACGAGGAGGAGAAGACATGAGATAAGGCCATGGCGATCGACCACGTAACCAGAAACCTCGCAAGAAGAAATGATGAGGAATAGAGGAATTAGGGTTACAACGATAATGGTTAGGGTTTACATAGGGGGGGGGTGCTGGAGGATGCAATGCGGGCACATGGAATCCATGTGTGCCCGCACTTGTTTTTAAATTATTTTGATTTTTTTTATTTATTAAAATTTTTATATATTTTTTATTTATTTATTATTATTATTATTATTGTTCCTTTAAATTTTTATTAGTATAAAGTATAGTTAACTGTTTTAAAAATAATTTAATTAATTCAATTAATTTTTTTTAATTTAATTAATTGTTTAATTATCTATCTTTAATTTAGTGTAAAATTTTTTTTTAAAGATAATTAATTAACTTTAAAAATTAAAATTAATTAAATTAATTGTTTTATTTAGTGTAAACTTAATCTACATTAAAGTTAATTAATGATTTTAGGGATTAGATTAAATTTGGGTTAGATTAAAATTTTGTTAGAGCAGACGGATTTTGAACCCACGACTACTCCCCATAGTCCAAGCCTTAAGAAACAACCAAACACCAACAAGCCATGTATGTGCCTTGAAGAAAAATTAATTAAATTAATTGGAAGGATTAATTAAATTAGTGATTAATTAACTAATACTAATAATAATATTAACTTTCTGGATTAAATTGAAAGTGTTGATTAAGGCGATTGAAACTTATGTTTAAGTTTACTCTAGATTATTAGTTTTTAATAATTAATCAACATTAGGTTGGAAGTCACCTTAATTAGTTGTAAATTCAAAGTATAAGGACTTAGAACAAGATAAGCGGGATGGGCTTTGTGTGCACTAGACAGGTAAGTTAGAGAATTGACGAGTATGGTGCAAAGCTAGCGTAGCTACCAGGCGAGAGAGTCGGTAGTTTTCTTAGGCAAAGAAATAAAGCTTAGACACTTTAGACCTAACCTAGCCACTCCCTTAAAGAGAGTAACGTCTGTTTACAGACAAGTAAAAAAAAAAAACTTAAACCTAACCATGTTTTCTAGTTAAGTTGCACAAATGTGAAACGTCCTTGAACTCACTCTGACAACTTTAGTTGATGCAGGTTAAATCATACAGGATGGTTAGGACTCAAGGGAATCGAGGCAGAGGAGCGTTGTCGTAGGCACTGCCAACACCGCTAATGTTGCCACCACCATCGCCCGAAATAACTCTCATACTGCGCTCTTTGGAGGCCATAAATGAGACTTTAAAGGGGAGATAACCAGCATAGATCAAAGTGGAACCCCAACCATCTGGAACGGGTAATCCAGAAGCGTCGAGGGATTCAGGGGGAGGACCTCCACCTGAAGACATCACAAGAGAACTGCAGAAGATTAAACTTCTGGAGTTTGTTGGGGGTCCTGCCAGTGAACACGCGAAAGCATGGTTGGAAGGCATGACAAGGTGTTTTTCCTTAAGGGACTATGCGTCCACCTCAAAGGCGAAGATAGCGATTTTTTAGTTAAGAGACAACGCCTTGAACTGGTGGGGAAACCTGGAAAGACAATTGCATCTTACCCCGGACACCGTATCTTGGAAACTTTTCGAGGAGAGGTTCCAAAGGAAATATCTGCCAGATTACTATGAGGAACAACAGGTAGGAGAATTTCATTCTCTAGTACAGGGAAACAAAACCATAAAGGAATATGATATTAGGTTTATGGAATTGGTCAAGTATGTTTCGTATATGGATAATGACCAATGACAGGCATAACACTTTGTTTATGGGTTGAACCCTAAGATAAGGACTATGGCGCGGATGTGGAAACCGTCTTCAATAGCGGAAGCTGTGGAAAATGCGCGTTATGAGGAGGAACACATTAACTTAACTGGAGGTATGAGACCGACCCTTCTGCATCATCCTGGATTCATAGGGAAGGACCCTAGGACATTTCCCAGGGGAGGGGGCTCAATGCCACCTCCATATGGTAACAGAGTCGCACCAAGGACAATAGTCGTAGGAATTTCAATTGTAGCGAGTGCAACATCTCGTTCATCACTACTGACGTAGGCAGTTCCATGGCCATCTCAGGGTACAACTAGTAAGGGCAGGGGTTCTAGGGGTGAGAAAATCATTTCAGAGACAGTCACAGAATAGTGCGCAGGTTCAATCTCGTGTTACCTGTTGAGGATGTGGAGGACCCCATTACCAGTGTGACTTCCCAGAGTTACAATTAGGATTTGTGCATAGAGAAGGAAAGGCCCCGATGGGAAGAGCAAGTAGCAACCACTAGATTTACGCAGTGGTTAATAATCGTCAGGCTGAGAATCAATCCACGGTGGTGGAGTCATCAGGTACGCTAAATCATATCAATGTTAAGATTTTATTTTATTCTGGTGCAACAGATAGTTTTGTTTCACCATTTGCATTAGAAAAGAGTGGGTTGGCAGCCTACAAACACGATGAATTTAAACAAGTCAGGATAGCTTTAGGGGAAAAACAAGTGGTAGGACCTAGCATTGATAATTTTATAGTAGACCTGGGAGTGTGTACTACCAGGTTGAAGATATATGTCACTGCTCTCGGGGCGTACGACCTAATCATTGGAATGGATTGGTTAGAAGCTCATCGATCTTTGGTAGATTGTTTCACAAAAAGGGTGCTCTGTATAGATGATGAAGGAAGGTCAATGGAGATCCAGGGTGTATAGAGAAGGGTGTCATTACGCTTTATCTGAACTATGAAGGTTAAGAGATGCTTGAGGCAAGGGTGTCGACTATATGTGGTGGAAGCAGTGAATGAAAGGAATGGACCCTCATTGGATCAGTACCCGGTATTGTCAGAATTTAAGGATTTTTTTCCAAACAAGTTACCATGGTTACTTCCTCAAAGGGATCTTGATTTTACTATTGAGCTAAAACTTGGTGCAAAACCAATTTCCAAGACTCCGTATCGGATGACAGCGCCGAAACTTTGTGAGTTGCAAATGCAGTTGAAAGAGTTACTAGACTTAGGGATAATAAGCCCAAGTGTCTCAACTTGGGGTGCAACAGTAACTTTTGTAAAGAAGAAGGATGGATCCTTACGACTGTGTATAGATTACAGGGACTTGAGTTGTGCTATAGTGAAAAATAGGTATCCAATGTCACGAATAGATGACCTCTTCAATCAGATGAAAGGAGCAACAGTATTCTCAAAGATTGATTTGCGATCAAGGTATCACCAGTTAAGGAGTAAGGAAGGTGATATCCCAAAAACTACTTTTCAAACTCGGTTTGGGCATTACGAGTTTGTTTTAGTACCTTTCGGATTGACCAATGCACCAGTATTATTCATGAGCCTCATGAACAACGTATTCTAGAAGTACTTAGACCATTTTGTATAATTCTTTCTAGATGACATCCTCATCTATTCCAAAAACGAAAGAGAACATGAGGAACACTTATGAGTGGTGTTGTCCTGCCTTAAAGAGAGCAAATTATATGGGAAGTTGTCGAAGTGTTCCTTCATTCAGAAGGAGATCCACTATTTAGGTCATATCATTTTCGGTGAAGGAATCTCTGTGGACCTAGAAAACATAAAGGCCATTATGGAGTGGCCAGTGCCAAAAAATGTCCATGAGGTGAGAAGCTTCATGGGGCTAGCAGGTTATTATCATATATTTGTGGAAGGATTCTCAAAAATAGCGAAACCCATCACCACTTTGCAGTGCAAGGGGGTTAGGTATGAATGGACGGAAGAATGTGATAGTGCATTCATCGAGCTTAAGAAGTTACTAACTAGTGCACCAATTCTACGAGTGTCGGATATGGAAAAGGACTTCACAGTCTGCATGGATGCCTCGAAGCAAGGGTTGGGGGCCGTGCTATTGCAGGATGGAGGAGTGATAGCTTATGCATCAAGGAATTTGAAGAAACACGAAGAGCTACACACGACTCATGATTTAGAGTTGGCAGTTGTAATGCTAGATCTGAAACTTTGGAGGCACTATATTGTGGGGTGAAAATTCGAGCTCAAAATGGACCATCAAAGTTTAAAACATCTCTTCACTCAAAGGGATATGAATGCCCGACAAAGGCAATGGAGTGATTTTATGAGTGAGTACGATTTTGGTATTTCATACATCAAGGGGAAGGAAAATGTGGTCGCAGATGGCTTGAGTAGGAGGCCACATGTCTTCTCCTTGGTACCCTTAAAGGTAAATATGAGGGAACATGTGTTGATGCAACTCCAAGGAGACAGTTGGTATTTAGAGGTTACTTCAAACCTCCAGAGTGGGAGGAAATTAGATCCAAAGTATGAAGGATATAGTCTGGAAGAAGAGAGACTATTGAGATATCGGGGAAGGATGTACATGCCTGAAAATGAGGATATTCAAAGCATCATACTGAAGGAAGCCCATAGAGAAGTTTATTGTGTGCATTTGGGTGTGAAGAAGATGTACGCAAACATGAGGAAGCTCTTCTTCTGGGTAGGCATGAAGCGTGATGTAGTCCATTTTTATTGCCAAATGCCTAGAGTGTCAACAATTGAAGACCGACCATTATCACCCGGTAGGACTCCTACAACCACATGATGTTCCTATGTCCAAGTGGGAAGTCATCTCTATGGATTTTGTTGTGGGGTTGCCACTCACATCTCATAGACACAATGCCATTCTTCTGATAGTGGATAAGTTAACCAAGAGTGCTCATTTTATTCCGGTTAGAGACACTTACGATGACTGATGTGGCACATGTGTTTGTAAGTGAGGTTATCCATTTGCACAGGATACCTAAGAAGATCATTTCAGATAGGGACTCCAGATTCACTTCTAGGTTTTGGACATGTTTGCAGTCAGCATTGGGGACTCAATTGAACTTAAGCACAAATTATCATCCTAAAATAGATGGGAAAACTGAGAGGATAAATCAAGTCATGGAATACATGCTCAGGATGTATGTCATGGATAATCAAACCCATTGGGTGAAGTACCTACCTTTGGTAGAGTTCGCCTACAATAACAATTTTCATAGCTCTATCGAAATGCCACCCTACGAAGCCCTGTATGGAAGGCCATGTAGAACATCATTGAGTTGGGATAGACTAGAAGACCGAGTAATAGTTGGGCTAGAATTGATTCAAGAGATGGAGGAACAGGTGATTCAGATTAGGCAGAGACTGAAGGAATCACATGATAGGAAGAAAAGTTATGCAGATGCACACAGGACCGACCGAAGTTATGAAGTGGGAGACCAGGTTTTCATTCGTATCAGGCCTAATAAGAGTACCATACGGTTCAGGAAGGGGACAAACTTGTTACCTCTATTTATAGGACCGTTCAGAATCCAAGAGAAAATTGGACCTGTTGCCTATTGTCTCGTACTGCCACCCCACTTGCATAAAACTCATAATGTTTTTCATGTATCTGTTTTACGTCATTATGTTGTTGATGAATCACATAAACTAAATTGGAAGGAATTGCAGGTATCGGGCATGGGAAATCTCATGGTAGAGTCGTTACACATATTGGACCGTAGAGTCCGACAACTCGAGAACCGTCTAGTAGACCAAGTTAAGGTCCAATGGGACAAGTATAGTCCATGATCTGCTACATGGGAAGACACTGAGACATTACGATGAGACTATCCCTCACTTTTTTGACCACCTTGAGAATATGTTTCTCGATGGTTGGGTGTATGTAACACCACCTTTTGACTTAGACAACCAGGATTACCTAAGGTCTACATATATTATTTTCTATTCATAGTGAAACTATTAAATGATACACTTAAACTTTTAAGACGTATGAACCTTTATGAATGTTATATGTATTTGAGAATGTAAATTTTATGAATGTTTAAGTGTTATTGATGATGATGGATATGATGCGACATATTGAGTGAATGTGAATCCTATGAAGGTTTAATTGTTATTAGAATGACGTTGGGTATGATGCAATCTATTTGGTAAATGATAGTTTTATGAATGGGTGTCGAAATTGAATTATGGGATATTATGAGATCTATTTCTAAACTTGAAAACTTTGATGTTAAGTTGTTGGTACAAGGATACCGAATTGAAATGATAATTGTATGCAATTACATGATGATAATGCATAGAAATGTATGAGTTTGTGATACAGACTAATCTGCAGGTTATGGGCTATGAAATAACCAAGGGATAAGGATGATGAAAGTGGATGTCATGACCACTAGCCGAGAAACATTATGGTATGGATCTTTGTATGTGAAATTATATTGGTTTGGATGCATTGCTATGATATGTGGACCAGTGTAGGATTTCAGGTGATGAGACTACCCAAAACCGAATAAACGATGAAAAAACTCCCAGCAACACGGTGCCACTGTATATTCCATTATAGGGTGTGGACCCTAGTTATGATTAGGAGGGGTGGAGGCATTTCCCACCATGTATCCTCTGAAACTTGAAGTCATGGGAGGACGGTGTTAGCTCACGCTCCCCTAGACTTGTGATGATGACTACCAGTTGCCTACTGGGGAAGCTTGGTCGAGATAGTGACACTTCTTCTTACAGGTTCTATTTGGAGTTAGGTCAATATAGTTGATGCTCCAAGATAGTCCAACAAGGGAAGGATAGGAATGAAGATGGAAGTAAGGTAGGGAGGAAGGATGAGTAGAAATAGTTGAGAAAGTATGGAGATTTGTTTGATGGTGGAATTTATTGTTTTTCCCTTCTAAAAAGAAAATGTGTATGTATGAATATTCATAATTACGTAACTAAACAATAGTTGTCTAAATAAAATTGTTGAACTAGATAATTGTAATTACAGGATTTCACAAACATTTGATTGATTTATTATCTTTTATAAAAGAATAGTCTTGTTGATTGGATTGGATGCATACATAAAATAATATAAGGGTGATAGTTATTGATTATTAATACATGCATGAGACCTGTATGTGCTAGCTACACATGCATTTCTTGTACATGTACACTAGTATGTATGAGTTTTCTTGGCTTACTTAATAATAATGTCGGTTAATTGTTATGAATGTGTGAACCATGTTTCTTTTACTTTGTATCATGAAATACCTTAACTTTGAGACAAAGTTTCCTGAAGGATGGGTGTATGTAACAACCCTCGTTAAATAGTTGCATAGGGTTTATTAAGTATAATTAATTAGATAATCTAACTGTCCTAATATGTTTTAGTTAAACAATGATTATTTCTTAATAATATCAATTAATTGTTTATATATGTTGATTGATTAATTAAATAATTAATTGAGTCATTAAAGATTTGAAGTAATAAATTAGAGGGGCTTAATAAATTTAAATTATTTATTTTAAGACTTTACGTATGTGGGGGGAAATGAAGCATTAAATGGAGGATAAGGTAATAAAGGCATGGGATAAGGTAATAATGCGGAGGATAGGGTAATTAATGGAGGATAGGGAGTCAGTGAATGGGGGGAGATATGACGAGGAAGATTCCTATGGGAGAGGATGAAAATTTGGGGGAGGAAGCATTATTTTGGGGAGGAGAGGTCCATATTTCTTGTTTTGCATATTTTCTAGTGTTAGGAGTTTGGTTTTGGAGTTTTGGTGAACAATTGCAGGGGGCACAGGGTTGATGGGGGTTTTGGGCACGGGAGCCAGGATTTCTTACGGTATCCTGGAGCTAGGGAGTTAAACAGGTTGCTCCTAGCTGGCAGGGAGGAAAACTCGATTTTGGACACAGTTTCATCTTGGGCTTGGACAAACAGAGTTGGGAAACAAATCACTTGACAGGTATTTTTATTTATGAATTTGCTAGGTTATGTGGATGATTATGTAATTTATTTTCATGTTGTGGATAAATTTAATTTCTGCTGAATATTAAATGCTTATATGATGATTAATGAATTATTTATGCGTTGAAAGAAGTTTTATGTTTGATTGTATGAATTTGTTTTAGGCTTTGTTAATTTTCGGTCCCTACACTTGATGTACAACCATATACCAGGGTCCAATGGATAAGTGTGGACCACAATGTTGAAGTAGACTACAGAACCATGGTCCCATTGAGAAATGGAAGCCACCATGCTGAAGTAGTTCAACCTCCATTGTAAACTAGGGTCCCATGTCAAATTTTTCATGTGAACCCCACATGGAAGATATCGACACCCAATAACCAACTCAAAATTATGCTCCAAAGAATGACACCTGTCACGTGGATCCAAATAAGAAGATCAATCCACATAGTGGAAAATGGTCATAGCATAATATGGAAGGAATAATGCCATTGTAGAATATGCAGGATGTAAATTGGTAATAATCATTGGCTCTCAATTTTTCACATTGATGCTCTCTATAGAAGGTGGATTAGAGTCATCAAATAAAATATGAAAGTGGTTGTAATCCCAGAAATGACAACTATCCATATACCAATCATTACAATATGCCTCAAAATCATAGCCAACATATATTTCTTGACTATATTCATCCATGATGTCCACCATAAGAAATGTCTCCTGCATTCTATCCAATGAATCTTGAATACTACGAAAACTATCATTGAAACCATCTGCAAGGTCATGCAATCTAGCATCCAATGTGTCAAACAATTGGGATTTGAATTCTTCAGTAATTTGTAGAATTTATTTGAGGGTTTGAGAGGAAACAACCATTTGAGCACCCTATGAACTCTTCGTTCCCGCAGCCTTTATGAAAAAACACAAAAAATAGAACAAAAAGTTACGACAAAAAATCACGGTTTTATTCTGGAAAAACCCTAAAAATCTAGTGAATTTAAAATGCTCATAACTTCACTTCCCGGATTCCGTTGTGGATGTTTTTTTTTTTAATTGGATAAAATTGTGAGACGAACTCAGATCTATAATTTGTTTGGGTGAATTCGACCTCCAAATGCTATAGAAATAAAAATAATTGCGTCGTCGTCCGCGGAAAAAACCCTGAAAAATGACATATTTTAAAACTTCAATATCTTGACTTTCCGGACTTCATTTCGGACGATTTTTTTTTCAAATGGGGTAATTTTCTAAGAGGAACTCATATATATAACCTGTTTCTGCAAATTTTGCACATAAATATACCAAAATTTTTGGGAATGTCGCGGCCCTCTTTTTTCTTCTTCGAAAAAAAAATGCAAAAATAAAAAATATTTGCCCACAATGTCTACCAAGGAAAGTGCTCTAATACCACTTGTTAAGAACCAAAGACTGAATAAAAAATCACCACAATAAATATAGAAGAACAATATGAAAAACCTCATCTACTACTAGCAAACCCTTGATTTAGGGCAACACCATACAATGGATCCTATTATGGAAGGGATCCTCTCATGTTCACTTGCCTCTTCGAGGGGGAATCCTCCTATTTAGATACCGCTCCAAATAAAATACTTCTTCTTCATGTCCCATTACATTGCTTGAACTTCTTTATATAGTAATACCATCACTTAATAACATTCTAGAGGAAGAATCTTCTAGAAGTAGAACCTTCTAAGAAGTCATCTTACATTTATTATACTTAATTACCCATTTGTTATATATAATTACCATAGAGGGACTTATTTAATAATATAGTGGACCTAGTCCACCTTACATTGAATGGCCTCCACTATTATCACTATGGTCCCTCTGCCCCCCCACCACCACTACCTCTCTAGCTACATTAGAACCAAATACTTGCATATAGAAATACCACAAAGATTCAGAGAACAATATAGAAAACCACAACTTTATTATACAAACCCTTGAGGTAGGGAAACACCATACAATGGATCTTATTATGGAAGGGATCCTCTCATGTTTACTTGCCTCTTTGAGGGGGCATCCTCCTATTTAGTTATAGCTCGCAATACAATAATTATCTTCATGTCTCATTACATTGCTTGAACTCCTTTATATAGTGTTATCATCACCTAAGAACATTCTAGAGGAGGAATCTTCTAGAAGTAGAACCTTCTAAGAAGTCCTCTTACATGTATTCTATCTAATTACCCATTCATTATATATAACTACCATAGTTGCACTTATTTAATAATATAGTGGACCTAGTCCACTTTACATTGAATGGCCTTCACTCTTATCACTATGGGTCCTTTGCCCAGCCCCCCCCACTACTTCTCTAGCTACCTTACAAAATTTATGGGAAACGTACACACAAAAGCAGTAAATTGGCATAGATTGGAGTGATGATTTGATGAGAATGATTCTGATGGCTATATTGAGGAAGAAAAAGAACCAATTCTCAAGTTTTTTATCCATCCCTTCAAGGAGATCTTTCAAGGCCATTTTATTTAGTGAGTTTTTGGCTAGGGGAACACCCAAGTATTTCGATTGAAGCTTACTTAGATGGTATCCCAAGATTCCTGTTAAATGATGTTGTATTGTGTGAGGGGTATTGAAAAAGAAAATTTGGGACTTATCTTGATTGATGGTCATCCCCGAGGCCCCTGAAAATTCCTAGAGAACTTGTTTGATGTGGAGATATTATTTGACTGTTGGAGTTCCCATTAGCATTGTGTCACGCACAAATTGTTGATGAGTAGCAGGTTTTTCTTCACCATGAAGAGAGATCCCCTTTCAATTTCCTTGATCATTTTCTTCCTTCATGGCCCTACCTAAACCTTTCACCATAAGGATGAAGAGAAAGGGCGAGAGAGGGGCACCTTCATGAATGCCTTGAGAGGGAGAGAAGGTTGGGGAGGGTGAGCCATTAACTAGAATTGAGAAAAAGGATGTATAAACTAGGGACTTTATCCATTGAATCCCAATCTGAGAGAAACCAAAGGCAGAAAGATTTTTGTAGATGTACTCCCAATTGAGGTTTTTAAAGGATTCAGATAGGTCTAGTTTTATTAGCATGTCTAGTTTCTTGGAAGTGTGGAGGAAATTGAGGAGTTCATGGGTTAAGATGATATTATTTAGGATTTGTCTCCCTTCAACATAGCCTGACTGCTCATGAGATATTAGGGAGGGGAGAAGGCTTTGAGCCTATTAGAAATGATTTTTGTGATGAGCTTAAAAATGACATTGCATAGATCTATAGGTCGAAATTTACTTGGGTTTTCTAATTTTTCCTCTTTGGGGATGAGGGTTAGAAAGGTAGCATTGAAGTTTGGGAGAAGGTTTTTGAATATACAAGAATCTTACACAACTTCTAGGGCATCTTGCTTAATCATTGGGAAACAAGCATGCTAAAAATCAGTAGTGAAGCCATTTGGGCCTCGAGATTTACCCTTGGGAATTTCTATGATGGCTTGCTCCACCTCCTCCATAGTGATTTATCTCAACAAAGCCTCATTGTGATCTTCTGTGAGTACTTTTAGAACTTGTTGAGCAATTTTTCTTATTGCCTCATGTTTATTTTTTGGGGGTTCCTTCATTAAGGAGTTGTAGTATCGAATTAGATCTGATTGGATATCTTGATGATTGCATATTTTATTTCCCTGAGAATATCTTAAAGAGGTGATTCTATTTTGGTTTCATTGTTGGATCATTGAGTTGTGGAAGAATTTAGAATTCATTTCCCCTTGCTTTAGCCATTGGAATTTGGATTTCTAATGCCATAAAATTTCCTCTTTTTTTCCCTAATAGAAAATTGAGCAATGAGAGAGGATTCTTCATCAATAATCTCTTGGGACTTCCCGTTTGTAATTATAACTTGTTGAATTTGTTTCATTTTTTCTTGGAGTTGATTTTTGGCTTTGAAAATATCATGAAATTATGTTTTATTCCATTCTCTCAATTGTTGTTTTAGGTTCTTCAAATGTTGATGTAATATGAACTTAGGGGATCCTAAGTTGACTGTAGTTTCTTTCCACCAAGAGGGGAAATTCGAGTGGAAAGATGGGTGATGTAGCAAAAAGGATTCAAATCGAAAGGGACGATTTTTCAGAATGGCTTGGATGTTAATGTGGAGGCAAATGGGCCAATGATCGGATCCATCGAGGGGAAGGATGGAAGTTGTAATGGAATTTTTTTTATGAAGAATGGATTCAGAGATAAGAAATCAATCCAAACAAGAGGAAATTTTATGATCTCCTTTGCAATGATTGTTCCAGGTTAAGATATCGTTAGTGGTTTCCTTGAAGCGGGATGAATCATGTTCAAGGAAATTTAGACCTCCTTGTTTTTCTGAGAGGGATGAGATGATATTGAAGTCTCCTCCTAGAAGCCAGGGATGGTCGAAAATAGACCACTCCAGACATGCAGTGATTGTAGGAAGGCTAGTTTTTCTTAGGTGACTTGAGGTCCATAAATATTTTTGATGCAACCAATTTGGCCAGATCCCATAGGATGGATTTGGAAATGATTGAGAGATGAGTAATGAAAAAGTGAGAGGTTATTTCAGATTGGTTCCAAAGGATGGCTAGGACACTCAATTCTCCATTTCATCTACCTCTATTGAGAGGAATCCTCGCTAGCACTTAGAAGCAATTTTATGAAGGGTTTCATAAAATCATTTTTTTTCTTGGATCATCATAATAGAGGGTTTTTCAACGGATATTAGGGTCCTCAAAATTATTTGTTTGCTTAGGTCGTTGAGGCCTCTTAAATTCCAAGAGGTGGTGATCATTGATAAGGTTTGGTTTGAGAGGAAAATTTCTCCACCATACTCTTTATTGTTCTTGAATTGAGAAGCAGCTCGCCCAATTCTTGTAGTAATCCCTGATTAGAATGTCTTTCTCTTGTTTTTTCATCTTTTGACAGGGTAATTGGTTCTTTTCTTGAAGAATTATTTATTCCAAGAGAGGATGTAGAATAGTGCTTACCTTTTGGGGATTCTATTACTTTTTCCTTGTTTCTTGATTTCATGAAAGCGCTTCGCAAGAGCTTGATTTGTTTGTTTTTTTAATGGAGTTCTCTTCTTTTCTTTAACATGCAGTTGTTATGCTTTGCAAGTCTATATATTCGAGCTTTGTGTCTTGAAGATCTTATGGATATGCTTTAGAAAGGTCAATTGGGATCATGGTGGCGTCTTGTTCCTCGGGGAGGGGATCATGAATTAGGGGATTGGGTTGTTGAGGAAGGGTGGAGTTTTGATCTTTAATGGGAGTGGTATCTGGCTAGATCTTGGGAGTAGATTTGGGTGTTGGGATTTCCTATTCAAATATTCTTTCTAGTGACCAAAAGTTCTTTCTTGTACGAGGGCTTTTGGGATTTGATTGGATGGGAATTTTCTTTAAAGTTTTGCGTTTAGCAGGGACTTTTTCAAATCCTTCTTCATCCTTGTCTACATGAGTTTTGGATTGTTTAGATTTCTTATTCATGGGGAAATCCCTAAAAAGGTGACCGTGAGCATCACATTTTCTGCATCAGAAGGGGATATACTCATAGTCGAGCATCTGGATCAAGTCATTGTCCTTGTATCTGAGGAAAATTGAAGTCAGTAGCGATTTTGAAACATTCAGGTAGATGCAAATTCGAGCATAGGAGGGGTACTGGCCTTCTTATGTACCATCTTCTATGCCAACAAAGGAGCCAAAATTATTTCCTATCCCTTCTATATATTTGGGTTCCAGTATTCCTGTGGGAGAGAGTAGAGCCTGATCCAGACTAGAGCTAAGGTGAAGTATCCCGAAGTATCCCTTTTCTGGGATAAAATTTTCTTTCCATATGCACATGTAAAGCCCGGTTGAGTTGAAAAAGTATGGTCCACCTTGGAAGACTCTTTTTCTATCCTCGACTTGGTTAAACACTACAATAGAAAATCCTTTGGAGCCTAATTTGAGTGACACATCTCCTTTTGGTTTCCAGTGAGTTTTGATCCACCATAGGAGTGCTCTTTTAGATGGCCAAGGCCCATAAATTTATAAATCAAAGCATGATGATATTGAATGTATTGGATATCCTGACTGAGGATGGGGGAAAGGATTTCATATTGCGAGATTTCCTCTATTTCCTGGATGTAGGTCAAAGAGTGTTTTTTCTCGGGGATCAAGAGTGATTTTTTTTGGTCGATTTGAGTCTCTGGGATGGCGGAGCATCCTTCGGCCGTTCATCTTCCATCAGGTTGGGAGAATCAAAGGGAACACTCATAGGTGTCAAGAGGGAGGAAGGGGAGGGGTGGTTTCCTCCAGCAACAACATTGCGGTAGGAGGGGGCAGCCCCTCCTCGAGCGGAGGTCGCCATTGCTATGTCGGGTTTGGAGGGAGTTCAAAGCTTGGTTGTAGAGCACTTCCCTTTCGTATTATTTCAATTTCTTTCATAGAAGTATTTTTTATATAAAGAAACAGACAAAATAGTTGAAGAAATTAATTTTTTTTTAGGTGAAGCTTGGTTGTAGAGCACTTCCCTTTCGTATTATTTCAATTTTTTTGATAGAAGTATTTTTTATATAAAGAAATAGACAAAATAGATGAAAGAAATTAATTTTTTTAGGTGTATTCATAACAATTGATTTTATTTTTTTTATATCATGTGTATCACATTGATGTTTCCACATGGAATAAAGAGGGAAATGAATTTATTTTTTTACCCAAGCGAATGGGTAACTAGTGAGGATTACGTGGAGCATGGATTTACAAATTTATGCCACCTGTCTCATCAAAATTTGATGACCGTCATTCATTTTTCATGTTTTTCATTTTGAGTTTTTTAAAGATTCGTGAATGTCAAATTTTACTAAAATATTTGAGTTTTTTTTAAGATTTTTGAATGTCAAATTTTACTAAAATATCTGAGTTTCACAAAGAAAATGGGAAAAACATCTTACCGGATTTCAAATCATAAGGTTCAAATCTGCCTTGCAAATAAGCAAGAAACTTATGACTTAACAACCACTCTAGCTATAAACACTGAAAAATGGGAAAAATATTATTAAACTCCTTTTCACAAATTCTATGTAAATTTTGTGCCCCGGAATTTATTTACTTCTTGCATTTGGCGGGGAATAATCACTTGGTGGCATATTGTCTCTTTTTCCTCGTCTTAATTTCACGTCAATATAAGTAGTTTTTGGTTATTAAATTCAATACGGAAAGCTTTTCATGATATAATTCATGGTTGTTTTTTCATGATATAGTTCATGGTTCGTTAGGATTCTAAAATCCAGTTTTCAAAGAGGATTCTAAAATCCAGTTTTCAAAGATCTTAAGCCAATTAATTTGCTAAAATTTGGATTTTTCCTCTAATTTATTATAGGTCAAACTGCTCACCAATATTATAAAACTTGCATTTTGGGGTTTCCTAAAATTTTAGGCATGGTATTTTTTTCTCATCGGTCAAACTGTTCACCAATATTTTTCCAAAAATTTTACGCATAACAGGCTGATCACACAACATCTCTGTATTTTTTTTCTCATTGTTCAAACCGTTCACCAATATTATAAAAGTTGCCGGTTTCGGTTTCCTAAAATTTTACCCATAATATTTTTGGCTCATCACGCAACATCTCTGTAGTTCTACTCAATCCATTTTGCTGGACGACGACTGCAGAGATTTTAGTGACTTTCAACGGCAATACAGAGAGCAGAAAAAATATTTTCCCGCTCAATTTGTAAAACCTTTGGTTGGAAAGTATTTGCCCATGTTCTTCTAAGCTCTAATTTTCTGACGAAATGTGTGAAGCATCTTGATTAAGAATTCTCTTCTAGTACGATATCAATTTTGCAAAGTATTTTCTGTAATAATTTTCCTTTTCTATGGCCCATTTACTAGCATGGTTCTGCACATATGTGCTGTAGGTTTTAATAAATCATAAATTTCTCTCCCAATCAAAGAGCATTTTCAAGCGTTAACTTTTCTCTGAGTAGCTGGGCTTGGGAAGAATATTTTTTGTTAGTGGTGGGAATATGAAAGTAAGTAAAATTTGATTTCCTATTGATATCAAGAGATGCATCATCGGCCAGTGGTTCCCATGAGAAGTGTATTTGCAGTGAGAATCATGTAACAACGAAGGGAACATATATTGTTCCTAGCAAAAACAACTTCACGCGTGTAAAGACTTTGTTCAATATTTTCTACAACCGTTCAGGTTCATGTAAAGAGTATTAAGAAAGAAGAATAAACACCTAATTGGACCCAAACTGCTCCAACACGTCAGAGACGAGGCAAGGCTCCCATTCAAATTAGTGAACAAAACATACAAAGCTACGAAGATTCCTCCCTTAAACCGATTCTGAGGTATGGGCCCCCATCCATTGTTGGGTGAAGCGCCTATCGTCTGAGATATTAACATGGTTTTACAGAGCCACATTGTATAAAAAAAACACACGAATTGCGTTCAAACGGTACCCTCTGAATTAGGGTTTCTTTCCGGCCAATGTGATATTCAGCTAAATTTATGAAAAGCGCACCGCACGCACGGTTAAGCGGAAAAGCCATTGATGGATTCTTTGTAAGTAACACTACATATATCCCTATAACAATATGTTGTCAAGCTAGGGTGATCCAAAGCTGTATCACTAACCTAAAATACAGTGTGAGGGTCTAGGTTATCACCTGGGCGGGAATATGACTATGCTGGGGTTAAAAATTTGAAGGTCCAGTATGATAACTGGATGAAGAGGGAGTGCTTCTGCAAATCATACAATACAAGTCCTACTTCTGGCACCAAGAATACTGTTGAAGTTGCCAAATAGCCCTCCAAGAATACTATTGAAGTGGCCAAATTTCCCTCCCAACAATAGGGGTTCTCTTTAACCTGAATTTTCAATTATACTTCACACTGTCTGAAGAAAAAATATTCTAAAAATAACAATATAAACTATATATAAACCAAAATAAAGTTACAAAAAGTATACAACTAAATAATTGTTTAATCTTGAGTTCGCCATATGAAAGCTAACACATTAAAAAGAAAAAGTAAGACTGTGAATTCCCATTCAAAATAACCTAGAACAGTTCCTAACACAAACATACAAAAGTTTCAATATAGGAAACACAAGTGTCCATTGATGTCACTTAATAGCAGAAATAATAGGTCATCCCACCAATGGTGAACAACCTGTGCAGTAACTAGACGATAAGACAAAGGAGAAATCCTTGGACGAAGAGATCAAGAAGACATACGGGACAGAGAGAAGATCCACGGGAATCATCATCAACAGGATAAGTGAACCAACAACAATGCTAGTAACCAATCGTATGTCCTATAAACTCCTCAGGAAGTGTCGGAAGGAGGAAGTGCCACCAGGCATTATAGTAGCAGCCGCGTAGTGTGTGAAGAAAATTACATTAAACTGGAGCCCATATTTGCTGAACTTATTTTTGGAGTATGGCAAAGATGCCAAGGACGTGGGGAAGAAATTTCACTACTCATGCCTTATCATATTGATTTCACTAGTGGGATGGAAGCACCCAAAATACACCATGTTTTTTCAGAGAGATGGAAGGTGCCACGCAACGTGGTATGAATAATTATGGCACACAACTATTGCACGCGAAATACGGGAAAATACCAACATCTTCAAGACCTACGTTGAAGAAATCCAAGAAAAGGTGGCAGCGACTTGGAGGATCCAACGAGAGATGGTGGAGGAGCACAAAACAATACCCAACTTTAAGGCATTGCGGCATAATATGTGGATCTAGGCCAAAAGGGATCTAGAGAAGGATTTGGTTTTATATGAGGTACTGTGTCATACTAGAAGAGGTCCAATGGGGGATGAAATACTGATAAGAAGAAAACGAAAAAAAACCAGTAGAAGCAGGCTTGTCATGGATGAAAATTACCCCAACAGTGAATACAAGAGCAGTAGTAGGGCCCATAAAGACATTAAAATATTGTCCCCAAGTCGGTCACACAGCAAAATGACCACACAAATACCACCAATGTCACAACACAGAAGAAGGATAAAACCCCTGCACAGGAGGGGACATACTAGATAACCCAGGAATAATAGAGCCAACAAAATCAAGGCCACAAAAAAGAACGGTTGTACAGACAGGTGGAGTGTGCAAGAAAACGAAAGTGTGCGAGGAAGTCCCTTAATATACCATAACAAAGGATGAGTCGCGAGAGAGTACAAGACTAGGTTGCAGAGGAATATGAGGAGGAAGAAAAATGAAGTGAAAGGATAATGAAAGAATTGAAAGAAGACAGGAAGGTATTAAAATAGATACGTTTTACTAAGGAATATTCTGAAGGCGCGACACAACAACAAACAAAATGGAGTGAAGAGACAACAATATAGATTACAGCCTTGGCCAGTGAAAATTTCGACCTTATTAGAGATATGCTACGAATAAATGAGGAATTGACACAGAAACAAGTCAATGATGTTGAACATATAGAGTTGGTATTGGTGAGGATACCAACAAAATCATTGTATAAGTTTCATATTATTGTAGTGCAAGAGGTTCAATCTAGAGTGAGGATGGATGCCACGTACCTAGAAATAACCAAGGAAGCTAAGAAATGTTGGAGATTGTTCTCACAGAGGTGTGACTAGAACGTGAAGAAGAAAAAAAATGTGTTGACAAATTGGAGGAAAGAATTGAAGAATTATTCCATACAATTCCAGAGACACATTAGGAGGGGAAATCAATGAAAAGAGAAGCTACAAAATATCATGTAGGAGATGGATGGGTACAAGGGACATAAGAGAATTAGTAGAGAAAATGAAACCCACTACCCCACCAGAAGTTAGAATAGAAAGAGAATCGAAAGCCACAGAAAAAATAGATCACATTGCGCTGGAAGTTAAGAAGATAACAGAACTTTATGAAAGGACTGCACAACTTTGGACGAGCCTAGAAGAATATGAAAGGATCCAATAGTTGGATCAGAAAAAAGAAAGTTGAATACAATATAAAGGATCTCAAGGAGAGGTAGAAGAAAATTCCTATGTCAAAGAGACTACGGGTTGTGCACGAAATGAAGAACCTGTAGATAGAAGTGAAGAACATCCAAGAGGAAAGAAAGAATATACATGATTAGTTGGAGCACCTACAAGAGAAAGTAGAACAAATGATAACAATGCTAGACACAAAGAAATCTAGAATGGAACATGCTCGCTCAGAAGGTATACAAGTGATGAAGGATTACAGTGCAGGTTGTAGAGACCCTCATAGAAAATAACACACATATGAAGGAAAAGGGAGATGAACTAGCCAATAAATTACAGGAATTAGAGAAAGCAATGAAGGGGGCACACATGGCTTGAGTGGCTCGAGATGAGCCATAGGTTTATGTTGGGGGCCTGTTGGAGTAAGAAATTTTTGGAATTAAGTGCAATAAGCAAGGCATAATGGACTAAAAGAAGGAGCATGCACAGGAAAAGAAGCAATACCAGCATGACAAATGATGAAAGGAAACAACACACCATGAAATAAGGAACATCAATGGAAGGAATGGTTGGATCGAAGACCAATTGCGCAGAAGGAAGCTAGAAAGTGGAAAAGTGGAGTTCACATACAATTAGGGTTTTGAAGTCATAATGTAAGGGTTTTAACCCATTTTGCAGTATAAATAAAGGATCTAAGTGGAAGCTAGAGGGATTCAAGATATGAATAACCATAGTGTAGAATATACTTTTAGAGCATATTTTTGCATATCAGTCGAGGTATTTGTATTGTTGAGAGCTACATAGCTCAGATGGAATCGATGTTGATATGTAATTGAGGGTTAGGTCAAAAGTTGTGTAACTTGGTGCAATGTTGTTCAACATTACATGCATCATTAATAACTTATGATGTAATGCACACAACGCTATTTTGATGGAGAATAAGAAATAAGAAGAAGATCTTTGTGGATGTAGCTCGGGGGGTCAACCATGATAAAATGGTGTATTTATGTGTGATGTGTTATTTTTAGAGGATTTATAATGAATGAATGGTTAGATGAATGCATCTGTTAGGGTTTATTTACAAAATGCACTAGTATAATGAATGTTGTTGAATGGATAAAATGATAGATTTGAAAAATGTTATGGTAAGAATGCATGTTAAAATAGAATAAAAATAGTAAAAAGAAGATACACAATATCTTCCATGACTGTAGACATCTGTGTCCTGCAATGACCCATAACCCATCTTGGGTGAGACTGCATTGTGCACTTTGTGCATCGTGTAGCCTTCTCATTTACCATAAGGGTCAATGGTGAAAAAGTGTTTTGTTGGAAAACTAAGGTAGAACCTGAGTTAGCCCATGCATCCAACAAATGGTTTTGTTTCTAGATGGAACTCAGAAGGACAACCTGGAAGGAGTTTGGTGAAGAAGATGTAGTGGTATAAAGGGATTTCCAGGCCATGTAATCCTGCAAAGCAAGATATTGAAAGATGGTTAGAGGAAAATTAGTTGGAGTTTGGGTAGAAAGATAATAAAGGTGTGAGGTACACAACGCACCAGTATCTGCAGAGGTATGTGTTTACGGATTTCCATGAAGCATATTTCTGTTGTTTTCCATAATTATTACAACAATGGATATTGAGGTTGAAAAATACCCATTTGACTAATCAGATCAAGCCAGTAGAGTGGACTGCTAAAAAATATTGTGCAATCATAAAGGGTTAATAAGAAATTCATGCGCATAATATTTTTTGGTTAGACAATATTACTATAGGGTTTATTATCGAATTTGCAGTAGATAGAGCGAATTCATATACTATTGTAGAGCAAGATTTCTTGAGGGGACCTAGAGGGAGGTGCATTAGGTGTCTTTACACATAGATCAAGATCTATTACATGATAAAGGCATGATGACTATGGAATTAGACAACTATATCGCTTTGCACGCATTGGGGAGTTGGGGGAAGCACTAAGGAAGATATAAGATATGGAGAATACTTTGGAGAGTATCCATAAGAAGGAAGAAATGGTCCCCATGATGATGGATAATGAAGAGACCAGTGATATCATAAGGAAATTAGGGTGCTAGGTGCACTAGATGACCCTACCAGTAATAAAAATAACATCCCCAATCCCTTCCATGTCTACAAACATCTATGTCATGTAGTCATCCATAAACCATATTGGGTAAAAATGTGTTGTGCTATCTGTCCTGCATGTAGCCTTCTAGTTTACTAGAAGGATTGATGGTGAAAATGTTTTTGCTGGAGAACTAATGTAGAACCTAGGTCAACCCATACATATAACAAGCGTATATGTTGTTGGATAATCCAATATTAATAGATACAAACTTGATTGCAAGGGTCCCAGCATTAATGACACAGGGGAAGACCCCACCCTCTTGTTTGCCGAAAAAAAGAGAGACATGGATTTGTCATAGGACATGACACGAAATTTCCACACATTTGGATGGGTGGACGACCTGAATGTGCCAAGAATATGCGACCCAACTATCAAACTTGAAACATAGGCATTAGCATGAAAAATACTATGAAAATGCAGGAAGGACCAAGTACCAGCATGAGTGATATATGCAACAAAGAAGTCTGTGGAAGGGACCTCGATCAACTGGGATCCCTTCCCATTAAAACATTTTCTTATTGACTGTGCAAATGCAAAAGATAGAGGCATGGAGTTCCATTATCCATGGATTCTAGTATTTCTTGAGTTCACAACATGGAAAGATCCAAAGGACGCACAATTCTTATTTCTAAGGGGCAAACCATGTTTAGGGGAAAATTACTAGAACTTTTGGTATACGACGAATAAACAACCACAAACAAACAACAACATAGAATTGTTTCTCTATGTTGAAAGGATTTGATAGTTCATTAAGCACACACCATCCAATTTCAAGTAGACCAACATCATATATATGTCCAGGAAAAGAAGGAGCTGAGAGAGGAATGGGTCCAAATGAAGTAAAATGTTATTGAAGAAGATATACAACTGATCATGTAGGATTGGGACCCAGATAGGAATATTCCTGTATATGGCACTTAGACAGATAAATCTAGCAATTAAGAGGAAGAAAAACAAAACAATCCAAAGAATGATCATGAACATCATCAAGGAAATGGTGCAGGGGATATGTCAGAGACAACACCATCAATAGAACAAATGAAAAATATCAAACCCAAGACAGGATTGAAAAGAAAAGACTAGGGTATGATACCAGCCCCTTTTGCGCACAAAAAGAATAAATCACACAAGGAACCAAACATTTATACACTGACAAAGGATTATATGGATAGTATCAGTTATCAACTAAAGGATTCCATGGAGGAGGTAGTTCAACAATATCACAACTGCAGGAAGAAATAGGTAAGAAGATGCAAGAGAAACTAACTGAATTGCAACATGGGTTGCAAATAGTAAGATTGAAAGAATAAGGAATATCCAATGAAGTACAACTGATGTGCGTGACGAGGGACGCATAATTTATGACTCCTCACTTCTCAAAAATGGCTACAAGGAACAAAGTGATAAAAATCCCAGTAGATGCAATTGGGTTCCCCACACCCGAGATGTAGGAATAATAAGAAGGACTAAGTCACATGGACTTAGTCATCTCATAGATTCTCACAATAGTGCTACATGGATTGCAAACGTGTATCATGCAAGAATTATGATTATGTCTAGAGTCTTCTTCTAGAGATTTGATACAAGTTGTGGTGGAAAATACATAGCTACAGAAGGAATACACAACTACTCTATAGGAAAAGAGCACAATGGAGAAAAAAGTTGAAATCACATTGAAGGAGAAGAACAAGGAAGAAGAAAAGGTCGAGAAAGCACTGAAAGAGAAGGATGAAGAGGAGAAAATTCCACAACAAATATAAACAGTCATCCAAAAACTGTACAAAGAAATCCCAGAAGTCCCAATGATAATAGAAGCCACAATGGAAGAAGAAGTTTCAAAGATAGGCAAAGTCATTAAAGGGTTCCACACCAATATAGAAGACTTTGAATCACATGCAGTACTAGGGACACCACCAAATGAAAGGGAACAAATGGAAAAGACAATGTAAACATCAATTGCAAAAATTAAAATCCTAGAACATGAATGTATAAGGATGTGTGACGAGAGAACGCATATTTGGAGCTAGCTCACAATGAATCCATAACTAGAGGTTATGGAGGATTAAATAAGGAGTGTGGAGGAGAAGTCTTGTAAAGCAAATGAGAGAATTAATAATTTACTACCTGCAGAATGAATGACAACAATTATAGCTAACATACAACTCTATGTTGAAGAAGAACAAATGAAAGCAAAACATAAGAGTATTGCACATAAATTGGAACCCCTAAAGGACGAAGCACTCCGAGTGATAGGGGTGTTGGCCATTACCCTAGGCAGGACTAAGCAAGCAATGCAAGACATAGAGGAGAAGATAATGGATTTGAATGCTTCAGTAAGGAAGCATAAGTCAGGAAAGAGATACAGATAGCCAGGGAGACCCTCCAAAAGTTGACAAAATACTGGAAAATAAAATAAAAAATAGGCCTGAGTAGCTTGGGATGAGCCAGAGGTGAGTGTTGGGGGCCTCTTGGACATGAAATTTTGGATACAATTTTGAGTAAAATACTAAGTATGGAGAAAACACGTAGTAGAAGAGGAAAGGGGAGAAGTTAGGGTCAAAGCGCTCAGTAAAAGAACTATTAGAAGAAGATTAAGAAGATCAAGAAAATCAAGAAGATCAAGAAGATAAGGAAAATCAATAATATCATGAAGATGAAGAAGATAAATAAAGGAGGGAAAGAAGGCACAAAAGAAGGAAAATTCAACTGAGGAAAGAATTGTAACCGACTCATGATGAATTGTCATAGGGTATTGAGCCCTAATATCATGTATAAATATGTAATGGGTCAGACAGATTAGGGGTTGTTGATATTATTTTTATTGGGGGTGGATAGTGTAGTTGGTTGTGGCTCTCTCTATATATCTCTTGAGTCTGTCTGGTCAAGTTTAATGAGTATTGGTTGAGAAGAGATTCTGAGAGGAAGCAAGCTTGCATCTAAGAATTCAGAGAGTAAACGGGAGGAAGTTGGTACTAGAGAGACTAGGTGGGACATGGATTGATTATGATATTTCCATTGTAGCATAGCTCACAAGCTTGATATTATTTCTTAAATAAGAATAATAAAGAAGAAAACATTTGTGGATGCAACCTAGGGTTGGGTGAACCACATTAAAGTTTGTGTTGAATGTTTGTTTATATGATTTTTCATGTCTACTTTGATTATGCATGGCTATATATAGATATGTTGATGATTTGATGTTGTGCAATAGATTAAATGTTTCAATGACTAAGTGATATGGTAAATTACATCACAATTGTACGTATGAATCAATTAAGGATTAAATAGACTTTCAATATTTTTTGTAGTACATATAGGTTGTAATGAATACATTGATTTAATCACATTCTCTAACCACTGTAGAAAATTGGTTCCTACAATCTCCATAGATACCTCGGGTCAGACTTCACCTGCATGTAGGTGATACTTAAAGGGTTTGTTCTTGAAGGGCTTGTTGGTTAAGATAACTTGAACCTACGATCTCACACCTGCACACGAACAACCCCCAATACACTGTCCATCCAGAAATCAATTGCCCACGAGATTTGATTACCTATGGTATTAACTTGGTGGGTCAAATCAGGGGTCCAACTCCTTGAAACAACAGTGAAATTTTTTTCATTATTTTCAGCGAACCTTTGTAACCACTCCTCTAAAACTATCATGAAATCAATAAAATAAATATCATGTAAGTTTGTAAATACAAACCTCTCTAACCACTTCATCTCTATCCATTCTCCAATCTGTTCTTTAGTTAGCCTCCACATTCCCCTCAGTTGCAAATCCCGATCCCGAAAATAGATCCATTTTTTGGCACGCAGTGGGAAGACCAATGGTTCAAAATGAATTCACCGACAAAACCATCATATACCATCCCTTTTTGTATCACCCGCAAGTAGACAAAGTCTCACCCGATGTATATATGGAACTAAAGGAACTAGGTTTCCGCAATGATGAAGGGATGGGAGGTAGTCCACATAACAATTATACTTAGAATTAGTTCATTATAACTTACATCATGTGCACAGAAGCATAATGACATGTAATATATTCATAATAATAGACATATATCATAAGTGTTCAATAAACATGACAAAAAACACATCATGATAGATAGACTTCATAGTTAACATGCTTCACCCAAGATGGGTTGTGTCCACAATGGTTGGCTTCTTGTTATATTATTCATAATAATACATTATAAAATATGCACACTCCAATCATACATCATTCTGATTCCATTCTCATATCCCTCTATCTATCTTTATCACTCTTCACTCTTTCATTCTTGCATACCTTGCATATTAACCTTCATTCATGCATACTTATTCCCCTCGTACATTTCACTCCTCTTCTATCCAAAAACCCTTACATATTTATACAATTACAATAGGGATTAGCCCATATCAATGGACCCAAAATTCCTAACATCTTCCAAAGGTCTTCTTTTGCACGCACTAATTCCTGATAGTGTGTCAATTATCCTTTCTTTTGTGTGTGTTGTGCAGTTTCCAAAACTAGTCCCAAAATATTGTGCCAACATTGGTCGATGCACTTTCAAGGAAAGGAAAATACATCAATATTGTAATTATTGACATTTCCATTTAGCAATATCATTGGGTACAATAAACAAGGATACAATGGAAGAAATATCAAAAGGCTAGCAAGATCATTCAACAACTAGATGAGGACCTGAGTGTATTAGATAAATTGTGTGGAAGAATGATTTATTGTGGTATCATGATCACCTATTTTTATCTAATAATTCCCAAATCAAATAGAAGATCCTTTTGGAATTGCACACTTCTCTTATAGGAGAATGCTTATTGTTCCTACAAATTACCATGGGATCAAGGAGTTTTTCTAGGAAAGTATAAAAATTGATGTTCAAAATTTTTGAGTTGAATATTTGGTTTTCCAATAGTATAAGAGATAGACAATAAAGACATATTTTAAAAGAATTATCTATATTGAGTCAATGTTGGGAGGATTTATCAATGCATTTTTATTATATTTCTACCAAATTACAAATAAAATAATGTCATCATGGTAGTGGTGGATCAACTCACAAATTTTACCCTTTTTTTTTTCTCTCTCATTCTTTTAAAAGAAAGTACAATAACTACAACATTCATGGAAATAGTTTAGAAGTTACATGGAATCCCAAAGATTAATTAAGTGACAGAGATGCAATTTTCATTGTTAATATTTAAACTCAAATGTTTGTTTGTTCGGGTACTCAATTGTCTCACAATTCCTCTTATCATCCTCAATCCGATGGGGAAAATGTGATTCTAAATAATTGTTTAGAGTATTTTTTTTTTCTTTGCATATAATAAAAGAAAATAATGTGTCAATCCATTACCCTTTGTCGAATGGTGGTACAACATGTACTTCCATACTTCATATAAAATGTCCCCATTTAAGTAGTTTATGGTTACCATCCTCCATCCATCACATATCCCTTCAGAGGAAAATCAAAGGTTCAAGTAGTGGATGAATACATAGAGCACCAAGAAGTGGTTCTCAAACTATTTAAGGACAACATGCAAATAGATGACCCTCAATAAAAATAATAATTACAATAAATTATCACCCAAGTACTATGGTCACTATAAGGTGGAGTAGAGGATTTGAAGTATGTCTTATGAATTGGAGTGTTGTTCATATTCATGTGTACATATAGTCTTCCATGTTTCTTACTTAATCAAGGGAATCATGGACAAGATCCGGTTTCTCACTGTTTTACTAGATATCAATGAAGAAGAGAAAATCATAACGTTATGGAAAAAACACAAGAAATATGGATCAAGAAACTACAAAATCAAAAAACTACTAAGTACCTCGCTAAGTGGAAGGTTCTTCTAGTAGAAGAGGTGATGTGGGAAGATAATTTTTTCATATAGACACATCCACAACTAATGAAGTGTTGAGTAAAACATTTTTTTGAATGGGAGAGCCTTGTTAAGCCCTATATATTGAGTTATTACATTTCTAGTATTATATTAGTGTTTTCCTTATTGGTTGGCTATGGATTTCAACACTCACATATACCTTTTAATTGTACTATTACTCTTTGTCTCCTAACTATACCAATGAGACCTAGTTTTATATATTATCTCATCTTGTACTTTTTTTATGTTTTAAAATGAAGTTGCCCCCTTGAAGACGTTTCTCACTCATTATTCTATCTCATTCTCAAGGCATGAAGTTAATGAACAAGGTCGTGAGTCAATGAACCCATGACATTTTATGCTATACATATTTGTTTTGCATAAGAATCACATCCTACAAGGTTGTCAGTCAATGAACCGGTGACATAACATGTACATTCATGGGATATTAAAGAGTACACCTAATCTTACTAGATATTGATAATTATAATAATAATAATCTAATTTTAAGGTCACAACAAAGTGTAATGTCCCCCACGTCTTGATGGAGAGACTTAGTACTCTATTTATCACCACTAGACTATAGTCTCATGCATTATGGGGATCAATACACCCCAAAGAAATTACCTAAGCACAATGTTATAATTTTAAGTTGACTTTGGGAGAAAAGGTAAAATGAACAAAAGAAAAGAACATGTGTGGAAAAACTAGGAGTTAGAAATAGATCAGGGGTATAAAATAAAGGAATGGTGCACCTCTTTATCATTCTAGATTATTATTACAATTTTCATTTGGGCTCTTGAGCACAAAGTATTTTTTAGGGTTTTGAGATTGCAAACCCTAGAGATCAACTCGGTGGTGAAAGATCCCACCTCTCTTGATCCAAGATTGGTCCGAGGGGTGCAATACTCCTCCCACGCCATTCTAAAATAGGTATAGGTTCCATATATCATCTAAGGAAGAAACATTGTGTAGGGTAAGGGGGTTTCCAGTAGGAGGGTGAACCATATGAAGAATAAGAGTTCAATCCGGGAAGAGAAGAATGATTTTGGGAATAAAGACTTATGGGTTTTCTCTGTATGGCCTAGACCATTATTTCTAGTATATTTTGGTGGGGGTTTAGTTTTAATATAATTTATTAGATCTTGGAATGAGTTGTAGAGAAGGAGGGTGCACTTGGAGGTTCAGATATTCATCATTCATCTTGAGAAATTTCCAGGGGGTTTATCCTGCCCCGATGTATAGTTTCAGTTATTTTGGTATCATTTGGAGGTCTCTAGGAGGGAGGCCAAAATATTAGGTTTGTTTGACCATCTAGGAGGGCACAACTCAGTTTGAGGATTCATTTATCGGGGGATCAGATCTTCACCATTCATATTGAGAATTCACCAGGGGGTCTGTCCTGCCCTGGTCTACTATTCTATCTATTTTTGTAGCGTTTGGAGGTCTCTAGTAGTGAGTCTGGAATATTAAGTATATTCATCTATCTGGAAGGGCGCAATTAAGTTAGGGACTTTGGATCTGACACTTGGAAGGAAATAAATCAATCTTGTTCTTTTCATCAGTTCAATATATTCCCTTGGGAGAATACTATATTCAATTTTGATATTATTGTAGCATCTACTATTCCATCTTGGATATTGTTATAGTATTCTTGTAGATCTCCAGATCTATTGTATAATATCTCTCTATTACCTAAATAAAGGTCAAATATGACCTATTTCATTCCATATTGGTGTTTTTTGATTGTATCTTTCCATTTCTTTATGGTCTATGTTCAGATCTATGTATTCATGCTTTGATCTCATAAATACAAACCCTAATGCACAACTTCAAGATGTAAACTTGCAAACACACAACTAAGAAACCAATAAATAGTTAAATAATCTTATCGTCAAGAAATTTGTTTTGTCTTGGGAATATTGTAGTGGTATCAGAGTGTTTATTGTCCCAGCCAGTGGGGATTAGCGCATGCATAAGTTCAGTGGTATCTATATGGGAAGATGCAGAAACCATGCGGGTGAACTAGAGGCAGAGATGGAAGGTTCAGGTGAGGACACTGAGCCACAAGTTTTAGCAGTTATTGCAAAGGAGTTGCAAAACTCCATAAATCATGCAAAAAGTGCACATGAGAACCATATATAGGAGAACCAGGAAACAATGTGTAGGGGA
>JZKD02S2170969.1:73483-95638 GCA_000966675.3 Picea glauca
TATCATTTAAACATTAACAATATTATAAGAAATATTATTTAAACTTATAAAACACTTAAACTCTAATTTCACACAAATAATTGTTAAAATATATTATAGTATAATAGGCTCTAGCTAGCTTAAATAATCTCTTCTTAAATAATAATTACACACTAAATAATGTTAATGAATTTAAATAAGCTATACTATAGAATACTTGATTCTAACTAACCCAATTAAATACTAATTAAATTTCAATGCCGAGTAATAATCCTTTGTTGATCCAAAGAAACATTGATTAAAGACTATTTATATATTGAAAAAATATTCTTCAATAAAATAAATCTTAATTCAATCATAACTGATCAATATCAGATGATTATATTATATTGTTATATTATATTATTGATCACATCATAGAGTTATTTTGGGGTACTAAATGTAATTTTGATGTTTGTAGCATCACACATGTACTTACACACATGTCTAAGTTTTGAGATATTTTTAAGTCGTGTAAATCCTTCTATCTTAGTAGTTTACTTTATTCAAATAAATTATTAAAGTAAAGTGTTTTTATTAATTAATTGAGTTTAATTTAATGAAATGTAAAGTTATTAGCATTAGTGAATTAAGTAGTATCCATTGATCTCAAGAGAAGTGAGATCTAATCTAAACCATTAATCCCTTTGGAGCTTAGGGTTAGGTCATAACTCAATGTTATAAAAGAAAGGTTAGGGTGAAGGAGAGAGATACTTTTGGATAGAAAATGACTTTTTCTCAAGATTGAATCACGAAGAAATATGATTCAAGGAGATATTAGATAGGTGGAGAAGGAATCTCATATACATATCAGTACGGGATAGGGAGAAGAGAGAATGGGGAAAGGTAGAAGAATATATTGTAGATCAGAGACACAATAGTAGGAACATAGTTGTACTCACTATACATGTCAGTTAGAGTGCATGTGTGTGTGGGATACAATGTAGGAAAGCGCATACGTACATAGGCTATAGTGCAATAAGGTGCATACAGGTTTGATAAAGTGATTGTACATGACCATAAAACAAAGGAGGAGTTGCTACGGTTTTTAGGTGATATCTATAGTTTTTTATTTTTCTTTGAGGGTCATTTTACCGGTAAGGGATCCCTTGTATGATTTTATATTATTCTATTGATAATTTGATTTGAAAAGAAGAATATCTGTGTATTGTGAATGAAATTTGATTTCTAGTATTACTTCTTCTATTTATTTAAGTTGATTATTCTAGTTAGTGAATTTTGTTTTGTGAGCTACTATTTTTATTTACAACAAGGAAATCATTATTAAACAACTTACCTAGGTGTTGGAGTTAGGAAATTCAACAGAAAATTTTTTCCCACACCCATCACAATTTTATACACCATGATACCTTTCAAATGGCCTAAGACATGCCTCAATAGAAGGGCATATGTGAAAGTTATGCCTCTCGCAAGCTAACCTACCTTGTTATTCACCATGGTATGAGTGGATGCCATGAAAACCCCCCCTTACTCAAAGATATGGGGATATCGATGTTTGGAATTTCGAGAAGATTCTATAAGGTAGAAACCTTATCACTAATTAAGGGTTGAGTATGTCAAAACCCTACCCTTACATAGTTATCTGGCTATGTTAAATAACAAGCCACTAGGTGGACAAGGGGTTCCATTCTTTAGCATTATATGTGTTCCATAGTTGAGAAGAGCATCGAGGAGTGGTAATTTGAGAAAATAAAATAGGAGTGGTATTTGTTTCTTTGCACTTGCATTTGAAGAAAATAAAGCAAAGAAGCCACACCTTCTAGTTGGGTTTTCTCCCCTATTGGGTTTCCTAGGTTATATATTTTTTTTAATTGTGGATGGTGGTTGAGACTTTTATTTATGTTCTCTATTTTTCACCTTTCAGTAATTTCATACATTTTAAACAAAAAATGAGTAATTAAAGGACATAAGATCTAAAGGAAATCATACTTAACAGGAATATATCAGTAATATATTCAAATTTATTGTGAAGAACTACCCAATGGAACATCCATGGTAGTTTACAAAACATATTGGTATCAGAGATAATTTTATTTGGGTATTTGGGGAATGTTGTAGGGATCCAAGAATCGGTTTAAGAGGAAAAACATAGAACCCTAGACATGGCCAATGAGTATGTTCAGAAAGACCCTTGAGATCTACCAGAGGAGATATTTTCAAGGATGGAAGAGAAATTAACTGACATATCTTGCAATATATCCCTCCTCATGGTCGCTCTAGAATGCAAGGTCAAACTATTCAGAGAAGTTGGAGGATAGAAATCAAAGGTCATATCAGATGGGAAATCAAGGGATAATGAAAACCCATAAAATGAGTTTTGAAAAGAATCCAAGAAAGAGTATCGAATTTCTAGTACCATAAAACCATCATAGGCATTATTCAATATGGAAGCAAAAGTGGACATAAAGCCATAGAAAGGTGAGATGGATGCATTAAAATTGAATTATTAGTTGCAACAACTAGAAGTGTATTTGAATGTTCACCATATAGATGAAGAACCAAATATATCATTTTCCAAACTGATGTTAGAGGGCCATCCTTTAACTTGGTTTGAAATCCATACATAAACTCTTATATTGGATGGTGATCTGCCAGTAACTAGGTGGGAGGACTTCAAAAACATGATCAGCTCTCAGTTCTACCCAATCAAGTATGTAGAAGATCAATGCATCATGTGACACTACTTCAGGAAAATCAAGGGTAGAGTCTACAAGTGTAAACCAACAAGTTCATAAATATGTCCATATGTTGGGTATCTCTCCCAAGAGACTAGATGTACTCCTCAAGTATCTCGGGGGTCTACATAGCCATATTCAAAATGAAGTGATGTTTTTCAAGCCAGGGAAAGGGGACAAGACATGCCTATATGCACAATATCTAGAAAACATAGGCTATAAGAAAGGGAATCGAAGTGATTCCAAGCATAAAGAGCACCATGAATATTCCAAGGAGGGGAATAAGAAGTGGAAATGGGGAAATCATAAGAAGATGCTAGCCTTGGAACATTAGTGAAAGGATCCTAAAAAATATTATAACCATTGAAATATTGATGGGCACACTGAGGAAAAGTGGTGGAACGTAGATCCAAATTTTAACCCAAAGAACCTCAAGAAGGATGTAAAGAAAAAAGAATCTTCTAGCCACATTTTCGAGCAATTAGGTTGAAAGGAGCTTCGATCTGGATGAGAATATTTTTTTCACATTAATACATAAGTATATGAATCTAAGTAGCCTCCATCATGAGGAACATAAGGAAATGACCAAACTCTTCCACATCAATATCGAGATCAAGAAGACCAAGATAGATTCTCTTTTTTACTCTAGTTCATTGGCTAATAACATAGTAGTGGATCTAGTCAACAAGCTTGGATTGAAGGCTTGCGATCATCATGGCCCATATCCACTAGGATGGTAAACAAGGATGCAAAGATAGAGGTAATGAAACAATGTAAGATTAAATTTATTGTAAGTGTTGATTTATTAATGAAGTGGAATGGGACATAGAACCCCTTGATGTATGTGGATTAGTGTTTGGAAGACCATATATGTATATCAGGGATTCAATCTTCATGTAGAAAGCCAACCGGTACCGAATAATGAAGGAAAGGAAGACCTACATCATCAATGTGCTTAAAGGTAAGTTAAATATCTCACTGATAGGTGCCAACCAAGCCAAGAATATGATTATTTCTATTAAGAAATATGTTTTAATTTTCCTAAGAGAAAATTAGTATAATCATGAGTTGGTAAGAGTAAATGAATCCTTGGATTTGTGTACTAAAGAGAGACAAAATCAATTGGAGGAGTTTCTACATGCATACTTAGGAGTGTTCCAATACCCTAAAGGTATACCATCGAAGAGGGAAGTGGAGCAAAAAATAAAATTATTTCTAGATGCCTCATTACAGAATATTGTGCTATATAGATAGTTTGTTCTAGGATAAAATTAGTGAAGAAGAAGTTGCATCATTTGTTGGACCAGAGAGTGATTCAAATGAGAACCTCACCTTTTTTATTTTCCTATCATAATTGTACCAGAAAAGGATGTAACTTGGCGAATGTGTATCGACTACATAGAATTGAAAAGGATTACACTAAAAAATTGATACCCTATTCCCATTATCGTTGATTTGATATAATAATTGAAAGACACAAAATATTTCAATAAGTTGGACCTCAAATTGAGATACCACCAGGTATCTTTTAAGGATGAATACACCTGGAATACTTCCTTCAAGATAAGGAAATGTTTGTATGAATGGTTTTTCATGCCATTTGGTTTATATAGTGAACCAACTACATTTATGAGACCAATGAATGATGTGTTACACCCATATCTCGATTCATTTGTTGTATTCTATTTGGATGATATACTAGTTTATACCAATACCTAGGATGAGCACATAGCACATCTCATGCAGGTGTTAGAGACTCTAAACAAGCACTAGTTGTTGTTTAACCTAAATAAATGTGTTTTTTCATAGCAATATTTGGTATATTTGCGATATTTCCAGTCAGTGGAGACAACTGAAGGTAGATCCCACAAAGGTGGAGACCATAATGAAATGCCTAGTTCCTACAAAGGTTGTTTAAGTTAGTATTTTATTGGGGGAAAATAGTACTTGTAGAAGTTCATAGCTTCATTTTCAGCACTAGTTGCACCAATCCACACTATAACATGGAGTGGTAAGAGTTTCTAGTGGGGGAAGAATTAATAGAAGGATTTTGATGAACTTAAAAGAAAGATCAATCAAGAAAAAATTCTTGCATTACTAAAGTTGAAAAATACTTTCGAAGTGGAGACATATGCAAGTGTGTATGACATGGGAGTAGTTTTGATGTAAGGAGGAAGGCATGTATGTTATCATTTCTAAATATTTCATGGAGAAGTTGTAAACTACCCTACCTATGAAAATGAACTCTATGGAATGGTTCAAGATGTCAAGAAGTGGAAGCACCATCTAATGGGAAATGAGACCATCATCCACACAGATGACCAATTGCTATGGTATTTGGAAGCCTAAATTAAGATACAACAAACTACATATTACCAATGGATGGGTTTTTTATAGCAATTACATCTATTCATCAATTATAATAAGGGTATAAAAAACAAGTTGGAAGAGAATATTTAAATTCCACCCACATCCAAGATTATGGTTCTAGGGAAATTTGATGCACATCGATCCTTTTACACATGATGAATGCATAGAGTCAACACAAAAGATGATGACTTCAAGGAGGTGTTTGTAGCTAGAGGGACAAATTCATATTGAAGAAGGTGAAGAAAAGTATGACTATCATTTCCAAAATAGGTTAGTATAGAAGCTCAACAAGATTTATGTCCCTAAAGGTGAATGAATACAACTTGTTAGAGAGGGTCACACCTCCAAGGTTGAAGGAAATTTTGGTGTTGAGAAGACAATTTCGAACTTACAGACATATGTGTACTAGCCCAAAATGTAAGAAGATGCAGCATGATATATTATAGGATGCATACATTGTTTTATAAGCAAGATGAGTAACAGGAAGCACATTCTAGATCATCCCTTACCTATACCCACTCAACCACGGGAAATAATTTCCATGGATTTTTTGGGAGTTTTACCAACAACCAAGAAGGGACATGACTTCCTATTTTTGATAATTGACAGGTTCAACAAGATTTGCATAATCATGCCTTGTAAAAATACCATCAAAGAACAAGAAGAAACAAACAATTCTTCGAATAGGTTTCTGTCCACTTTGGGATAATAAGGAGCATCATCTCATATAGGGATACTAGGATTCATAGTATATTTTGTACTACATTATCGGAGAATATGGACACTAAGTTGAAGATATATGCAACATTCCATCCAGATATGGATGGGAAGAAAAAATTAGTCAATAGTACTTTGGTGCATCTTTTGATTGGATATAATCAAAATCATTTGAAGACCTATGATGAAAACCAAATTTACATACAACAATCGTATAATAGTGCATCCCACACTTGTACTCGTAAATCACATTTTGAAACTTTATTTTCTTATTTTCCACCATCAACCTTGGATGTTCTATATGGAAAACAAGGAGGAGTCAGGGAGGACCTCACTAGAGATGCATTGAGACAAGAAAAAATTATGCATAAGATTACGCAAATCCATTTTCAAGTAAAAGATACATTGAAGAAGTCACCAGAACAATATAAGTCTATTCATGATCAAGATAGAGCCAAGAAGTAATTCAAAGTGGGATACTAGGTTTGGCTAGAGTTGAATAAGGGAAGACTACAGGGTTCTGGTAAAAATATCAAGGATCTACAGTACTAAACTTTCAAGATATTGGAGAAGGTGGGAGATAACACCTACATAATTCATCTACCTCCATACATGCAAATTTACTTAGGATTGAATGAAGAGAATCTAAAACTATGTGAGCCTTCCATGCTAGATTAAGAGAAGGATCAAGTCCTACCATCCATATATGACTTAAAATTGGATTCTTAGTAAGAGTTGGAAGAGGACAAAGTTTTGTAGAAGAAGTCTATAAACACAAGATAGGGGTAGCATGATATTTTTCATATTGGTTCGAAATGACAACTTCCAGTCAAATCAAAGTGGTAATCGAGGGAGTAGCTAGAGGAAAAATTTTCCCACCTCATTTAATAAATATTTTGGGGACAAAAGGCCTCCATAAATGGGGAGGTATCATATGGATTGATTATATAATTATATGTATATATATATATTTATCTATCTCGATGATTTGAGTGTAAAATTGGAGGAATTAGCTTGCAAGGACGTTTTAGTGTCAGGTCTCAATTTGGAAAATTGGGGTATGGAATTTTTAGGAGCTGTTTTGAGGAATTAAAAAGCATTTTTGGGGCTTCTAGTGTCTGACCCTTATTCACACACTCTAATCCATGTTCTACAGTACGAGACTTTTCCAATGGTGAAAATCATGCCTCAATCAGAGCTCATATGCGAAAGGTATGTTTCCTACAAGTTCACCAACCTTGTTGACCAACATGCTATGAGTCGATGCCACATCGCCCCCCCTCTATTAAAACATATGGGGCTAGACATGTGTTTACTTTAAAGAATATTCTAGAATGCCTAAACCTTATCACTAATTGAGGTTTGAAAAAGTAAAAACCCTACCCCTAGATGTTTATCAGGCTATGTTAAATATTGATCCACTAGCATGAGAAGGGGTTCCATTCTTTATTCCATAGTTGAGAAGAGCACCTAGGAGTGGTATTTTAAGAGTATAATAGAGGAGGAGAGATTTTATTGTATACATATAGTCCATAGTGTGAGAGGAAACTACACAAAGAGTGATTCTTTATTTGTACTTGCATGTGAAGAAAAGAGAGCAGAGTGGTCTCACCTTCTAGATGGGTTTTATCTTGTACTGGGTTTCCCAGTTTATATATTTTGTTTATTTGTGGATGGTGTGTGATTTTTTTATTTCTGTTCTCTATTTTTCACTTTTCAACCATTTCATACATTTTAAATAGAAAACCAATAATTAAAGAATCTATTATCTGAAGGGAATTAAATTTCACAGTAAGGATATCAATATTTTATTAGATCTGTTGTGATGAACTGTCTAGCAGAATATCCATGGTAGTTTACAAATCAATAATTTGTTGTTCATAAAATATAATTATCTTAACAAGTGCTAACCATGGTAGAATCAAATGCTAAGTAGTATTAAATAACAAAAACAACCCTGATTAACTCAAGAAAACTTTAATGAGAATCTAAGTTATTTTTCCTTGGAGTACAAATGATCCCACAATCAACAATTTCCTCATAAACAGCCCAACCAACAATTAAATCATGAAGAACGTTCCAATAGAGGGATTTAAAGAAAGGCGATAAGGAAAGAACAACCATTCTACCTATCAAACATATATGTTAGACCTAATTGGCCAGTGAAACTCTCACTTTGAAGTTTTTTCGTCCAAAATAGAATAATTAAAATCTAATAAACTATTGTGGATAAATTATATCTATCCTATGTCCCAGGCCAATAATAAAAGACCAAGAACTTGAAGAACAATGTTGATCCTTCCCTGGAGTAGTTTACAACAAATAAAACTAAATACCAATTGGTTAAAGAGAACACATTTTGTTTAACCAATTGTTGCACATGGTATTGGTAGATTGATTTCATTCCAATCATATTTTCTCCTAACAAAATTAAAAAGACTGCATACAATAAATCTAATAACATTTCTCAAACAAATGGTAGAAAATGAATGAAATGTTAAATAACTACCATAATTAATTTTGACATGTATGGTATAACCATTGATAAATATTGAAAATATATCAATTAGATGTATCAAAATTGACTTTAGGGGAGGGGAAGAAGAGAGATATCCACTTTTATTGAAAATTAACAACAAATATAACAAATGTTTATGTGAATTGTTTTGCTAGAATTACATCTAACTACTCTCGGATTCCTTTGAACTCAAGATACTCAAGACTAATTCACCTCTTGTGCCCTTCTCCATGAAAGGAAGAGGAATCCAAAGATGTCCTAGGCCCTAATCAAATGAAAATGGATATGGGAAATGTGGGAATCAAGGATTTTAAGGATGATGGTGGTCATAAAAACCAAGGGATAAAATGTCTTTGTATGCTTAAAGATTGATCATAGATTTGATATAGCCACAATGCTCCATTATCCTTACATTACTTCTCTTTATATAATTTCAATATCATTGAAACCACGTTTTCATGATATTCAGAGAATTAAAAAGTGGTTATCTCATGAACTCTACTTAGAAGCATGCAATTTTCATTATTTTAATATTTTTTAATGAATTTTGAAGGTACATGTGGCTTTTGTGAATGACAGAAGCATCTACACATGCTTTTGGTTAGAAAGAGTAACATGTGGATTTTTAGGAAGGAGTTTTGAGCTAGAATCATAGTGAGACCAAGTTTGTAGATTTTAACCTTCTACAATTAATTACTGCAAATAGATTCATAATAAAAATAGAAAAGATACAACAGCACACATATAGATTACACAAGGATTTTACCATGGAAACCCAAATGGGGAAAACCAAAAACCTATTTAGAGTTGCACCTCTAATATTGTATTCATCATCTTCCTTCATTATTTACAATACAATACAGTATAGTAAATTACAATATACTACAATACAATACAATACATATGATCAAGTGACATTCAAACCCCTAATACATTGAAATGGATTAGTCACAACCCTATTTCCTTAATCAAGATTAGAAAATCATCAACAAAAATGATGTGGAAAAAAACTTCCAAACACGGATGCAAAAAACGGCCAAAAAAATAATTTTCGGGGGATCTTCCCTTGAACCCGCAACTCCCCTCCCCCTGGTACTCCCATATTAGTGTATAGTACATGGGACCAATGTTGCAAATATTATAACGCATACTCAACATTCTCCCACTTGTTTTTTTCTTTACATACATGGTATTACAAGATTACATAGTCAATAATCTAGGGAAATAATGCCCATATATCCTATACAACAAGAGAACTTCTCAATGCTCAAATATTTTGTTAATAAATCTACAACATTATCCAAATTTTCCACCTTCATCAACAACAACTCATTGTCTTCAACCATCTCTCTCACAAAGTGATACTGAATATAAATATGCTTTGTCTTTGAATGATAAGTCATGTTCTTCACTAGGAAAATTGCACTCTGACTGACACAATCTATCTTTATAGCTTGTTGTACCAACCTAATACTTGAACACAGTTTCTATAATCATACTTCTTCCTTTCCTGCATGGTGGTTGTCATGTATTCAACTTATTTAATTGAGAGTGACACTAAAGACTGTATTTTGATCATCCAATTGATTGCTCCTACAAAAAATTTAAGCACATACCCACTTGAAGATATTTTGCAATCTAGAAATCCAACCCAATTTTCATCAACAAATCCATGTATGTACAACAATATTTCCAATCATGGTTCCTTAGTATAACAATCCATAAGTAGTAGTGCCACGCAAATACTGGAAAACCATGTTTACTGTTGTCCAATGCTCCTTCTCTGGTCTTGACATATACCTGCTCAAAAATATCACTAGATGTGCAATGTTTGATCTAGTATGAAGCATTGCATACATCAAAATTCCAACCACAGTAGCATACAAAACATGATAAATTTCCTCTTCCTCTTCCTTTTCCTTGGGACACATATCTAAAGATAACTTTACAACTATGGGAATAGTAATCTTGACTGGTCATTCCTACATATTAAACCTCTGCAATATTGTCTCGACACATTGTCCTTCAGTTAACCATATTTTCCTATTTTCCTTATTTATTTTAATTTCCATGCCCAAAATGAAATTTGCAGCACCAAGATCCTTCATGTCAAGTTTAGAGGACAACTAATTTTTCACATCTTGTATAATCTCCTTGTTGTTTCATACCAACAACATATCATCCACATACAAAACCAAAACAATATGATGATCACTGATTAATTTGAAATACACATATTGTTGAACGTTTCTCCTTGTGAATCCCAGTCCCCACATATAGTATCAAATTTTTGATACCACATCACTGGTGATTTATTTAACCCATAAATGAATTTTTTTATCTTGCATACAATCTCTTTCTTTACCTTCATTGCAAATCTTTCTTGTCGATTCATGGATATTTATTCATCCATATCCCCATGTAGGATTGTTTTCTTCACATCCATCTCTTATACCTAAAAATCGAATGAAACAACAATAGATAAAATATACCTAATAGAGGTTAACTTGGAAACAAGACAAAAAAAATTCACCGAAGTCAATTCCCTCTAACTGAGAATAAACTTTTTCTACTAATCGAGTTTCGTATTTCTCAACTTTTCCTTCTACATTCATCTTCTTCTTAAACACACATTTGTTCCAATGGTATTTCTTCCATTCAACAAATACACTAGATACCAAGCCTATTTCTTGTCTAAGGATTCCATTTTTTCAACCATGGCCTTTTTCCATAGTTTTCCATCCTCTGAATCTAGTGCTTCCCTAGAATTTCTAGGATCAACTTTTGTAATAAACAATGAAAATTGTGAATGTAAATTAGATGGAGTATACCTTTTTGGTTTCCTTCTTTCCTTATTTCATCTCCTCAATATTGGATTATGAGGTTCTTATTCTTTTGATTCTTGTTCTTCTGTAGAGTTTGATTCATTCTACTTCAACTCAAAATCTATTTTATTTGATGCTTCCTTCCTTTGTAGGAATTGTTTTTTTGAAACATCTTTGATTTCTTTCAATACCACATCTTTACTATATACTACCTTCTTATCTTTTGGGTTCCAATGTTTATAACCTTTTAGACCATCTTTGTGTGCAATACATATACACTTTTCAACATTTTTATCTAGATTACTCCTATTTTACTTTGGAACATGAACATAGGAATCACAACCAAATACACAAATATATATGAGAGAGGGTTTCTTACTATTCAATACCTCATGTGGAGTCTTTTCATACAACACTGATGAGGGTTATTGATTGACTAGGTAATATGAAATACACAATGCCTCTTCCCATAATTCCTATCCTAACCCAACACCACTGAGAATGCACCTTGATTTTTCCATAAACATAATATTAACCCTTTCTACAACTCCATTATATTGAGGTTTATATGGAGTAGACGTTTGTATTGCTATATTATACTCTTACATAATTCTTCAAATTCATTTCCGCATATTCTCCATCATTATCCATCTTGAGAACCTTAATTCTTTTCTCTTTTTTATTCTCCATAAGAGGCTTAAACTCTTTAAACTTTTCAAAGACTTTAGATTTATTCCTAAGGAAACAAATCTGTGTATTCCTTGAGAATTCGTCTATAAATGAGACATAGTATACATATTTTCCCAGTGATGGAACCAACATAGGTCCAAACACATCATTGTGCATCGACTGTAAAATTACATCTACACTTGTTCCACTAAAGGGGAATATTACATAAATCTTCTTCCCATATACATAATGTTAACATAAATAAAAATATAGAGATAAGTTATACATACCTTCAACCATACCTTTAACATATAGTACTCAAAGGCCCTTCTCTCTGATATGTTTCGATATTTGATGCCACGACATAGTCTTTTCTTGAGACACTATAGAATTTTTTTATTCTTCATCTCCAATATCAAGAAAAATGGAACAATTACATCTGTCACTAATAGTTATTGCTATAAAATTATACAGGGTTCCAATATGAACTCCCTTCAACAACACCATTTCCCCTTGAACCATCCTTTAGGTTTCTTTCTCAAACACTACTTTTACCCCTACATCATCCATTTTTCTTACAAAAATAAAAATTTTAGCCAACCTTGGAATGTACAAAACACAAGGGATTGTTCTAATATTTCCATCCATGAGCTTCAACCTGGAATTTTCTTGTCCTATGATTTTGGTTGTTGAGTTATCACATAATAAAACATCACCTCCATCATGCCTTTAATAATTGTAGAACCACTCCCTGTGAGGAGTCATATGAAAGGATGCACCTTATTCAACCAACCATGACTCATGATCTGCATGTGTACTTGAATAATCCAAGTATACATCCCCTCCTTCATCCCTGAAAGTTTTTTATTCTATAGAAGGAGAATAATCAAATCCCTTCCCTCTCTCAACACTTTTATATCTACATTGTTTCTTATAGTGACCTTATTTTCAACGTCTTCATCATACCTTTACAAATTTTCGGAGAGATTTAGATCTTCCCTTATATTTAGATCTCTTATTTGAGGAATTATATCTATTTCATTTATGGGAGAGTCTTCTTTAAAATAATGCATTTGTGCTTTGTCATTCCATGGTTTTTATCTTGTCTCCTCCAACAACAAATATGAGACCACATCATCAAAACTTAAAGTATTTTTATTACTACCTATGGCCACAACCAGACCATCCCATGAGTCTAGTAAAGAAAAAAATAAACTGGTACACTTATCTTCATTAGAAATATTAGTATCAACATGTAATAGATGGCTTACCACTTTATTGAAGTCGTTTATATGCTTTGTCACTGAGTCTTCATATTTCATCCTTAGGTTGTACTACTTCTTCCATAGGAATAGTTTGTTTACCATGGAATTAGACTAATAAATATCCCCTAACTTATTCCATAAATACTAGGTCGTATATTCCTCTGACACATTCAATAATATTGAATCTAAGAGACAAAACTATATTGTACTCTTTTCCTTCTGATCAAACTTTTCATATTCTTCTACTGACATTCCTCTAGGTTCAGTACCTTGATCCATAATGATCCAATGATCTTTTTCCACCAATAGATATTTCATCCCGAGCTTCTACAAATCACAAATTTTCCCATTAAATTTATTGATATATATTTTATAGAGGTGAATATTTATGGCCACCCACCTATTACACTAATTTGGAATGGTTCCACATCTTAGAAGATTTTCTACATCTTTTGAGTCCCAAACTTCTTGGGTCATTTTGAGGTGCTAAATTATGTTTTTTTGGATCAATAGTGCCTATGGAATAGCCAAAGATAAATTCTAGGCCAAAAGGAATGTGCACTCCTCGGTTAGAAATTCCTGACAATGTACCAAGATCCCCAAACAAAGATCATATGAAAACCTTGTGCCCCCGAGAAGTTGATGTATCAACTAACCACATCAGGTCCCAAAAACATTTTGTCTCTTCATCTTCTTGGGCTAGGGCTTTGTATGTTTAGTTTTTCTCATTGATTATTTATGTTAAAAATCCTTTTTGGCCTCTTTGTAACCATGTTCTTTCGAATGAGTGTAGTCGACACATATCTCTCTTCAAAGATAAGCTACCAACATTCTAGCTAGATTGTGTTCTTTGAATTTTATAGTCTTTTGTATTCTATAAACTCATTAATACAATATGATATTTATTTTATTATCGTGTTCCTTGTAATATCCCTATGTATTTCCTTTTTATATCTCTATTGTATATCTACCTTCATGTCATTCTCAACATAATATGTATCAGTAGTATTAGAGCAATATTATCTTTGTTGTTTCTCTTTGCATGTCCTCGATGAGGTTTTTATCACCCTAAAAAATTTTATCGGGGTCTAAAAAAAAATTCTGAAGTTTAGCGAGATGTTATACTACAATAGAGGCATGATAGTTCAGGGCGCTCAGCTATATTCCTCAGCATATGAAAAAATGTAGTAGAAGTGGGAAGGGAGTATCTCGATGGGCTATCTATCTTGAAGAATCTCAGATCTACGTTCGAAACCTACATTGGACAAACAAATAACATAGAACTTAACATCGCAAAGCTAGATCGGGGAAAACTACTCTGGTTTCGACGCAGAACGCGTGGTGCTCTTACACACGCATCAGAGGAGACGATGGATTTCTCGAAACCACTTTTCCTATGGCACTGATGTCACGTGGTTCAAAAATTCATGTCAATAGCTCACAGGGAGGATGGTGGTTGGTCAAATCACCTCACATCACCGGTCCAGGTACTTTCCCGGATGACGTACCAAAAGGACGTCACCACATAACTAACTCAAGGCTCATCATTCAAAGTGGATTGATGAAGCATGGCACACCAAGGTACGGTGACAATAATTCATGATTAAAGTACACAAAACATCAAAATCTCAGATATGAATCATTTTATCCTGTTCTGGGAAATTGTCATCTTATGCGTAAGAAAAACAAGCTTGTTCTATGCTCCTGAATTCTATAAACTCAAAGGGTGGCCAAATCAAGGTCTCTGCGAAGTCCGAAAAACATGGATAATATGCATCAAAAGGTGTTGGGCGCAATTGGGTTCTCAGCTAAGGCACTAGGCAGACCAATAAGTAAGGATGAAAGATGGTTCTTGTGGATGCAAGTGGCTAAATTTCATACCTAGACTAAAACTGAGACAGAGTCAGGAGTAATATTAAACCTTGTTATAAGGTATCTTGTCATAAATGAACACGCAAATGACACTTGCCACCCAGCCGCAAATAAGAAGAGGAGAAAAAGGAGGAAATCAGAGGCCAAAACCAAGATGATAGAGAGCATCAGGGAAAATTTCGATTGGTGGAGTACCCTGGAGGAGGTGAAGCCTTAGGTAAAATTTTGGTGTATTTCAGATAGTTTTGGACAGATGTCGACTTAAGAGAAGGGAGTCCTAATCTCATAGACCAATTAATAATGGTCCCTTTAAATAATAGAATTGTTCTTCCTTTTTTGTAACTCATACCTGTTTTTAATTATGAGGAAGTCGAAACGTTTTAAATTCCATATGAAATTCCTCTATATATGCTTGACCTCATGAGTATAGAAGGAGGGCATAAGTGCAAGGGTACAATTCTGGTGGTTCTGGACTCTATTGTAATTTTTCTAGGACTAAATTGAATACATATGTAGAAGCATTTGGAACTGTTTATGAAAAGATTCTAATTGGTTGTGATATGAGTTTTGCCTTGTTTCATAGTGTGTATTTCATATGTTTCTTTAATTCCATTTACACTATCTTTTGTTTAAATTGGAGAGTTAAAGGCTTAGAATTTGTCTTGTGACGCTCTCGGCTAAAGAAATTTAAACTATGTGTATTTCTTCCTAACTAATTCAGAATTCATTTAGTTAATGCTCCGATGCAGTTACTTTTTTTCCCCCTTTCCTCTCATGCTCTACAAGTTTAAATTTACAACTCAAATTCATTGCCTTATCTAGCCTTTATCCTCTGGAGAGTTCTACTTGCTAATCATTGTTTTCTTTCATTTTCAGAAATTTTGACTCCATAGCCCTGTGTGTTCCTCCCCTTCTTAGCCAACAACTTTATAAAAATCCCCCAAAAAAACCAAATCTAGCCACCGATTTCCATAGATATATCAAGTGACACAAGAGATACCTCTCTGATTTGAACCGGCTAGTTTTCATCTCTAAAGTAGGTTGGAATAGTTACCCATGTCATCTGTTTTGACAGCCGAGAAGATTTACAGGGTGCTAACATTTTGGCGTCGTTGTCGAGGACAGAATTTAAAAATTCTCCTGGGGAAGAACGACATGGTTGAGTTCTAGGGTTTGAGAGAGGCAGACACTTAGGCACACATTGGCTGTATTCCTTCTCTGGCGACTCCACTTCGGTTCGAAAGCGACTCCACTGATAAAAGAATCCCAAATTTCCAAGAGGCGACCCTGCTCTGAATACTTCAAGTGAGAGACTAAAACTTAACTGAAAGATGAAACCCCTTGACAGGGGCAATGAAGGGCATCATGAGGGAAACCAGGTACTCAAAATGGGACCTCTTACAAAGCATTTTACTTTTTATTTTAAGTTGCATCTACTCCTTCCTTGAAAATTCCAAACAAACTTTCTTTTACCTATTGTATCTTAATAATGATCATGGAAGACTTAAAAATATATTTCCTCCTCTATACGATGTACATGCATACCCTCGCCTTGTCGTTGGTTCTGATAAAAAGGTTTCACCTAGGCCATAGAATGACAATGTCCAAGTTGATGAATACCGTGAGACTCAGACCAATGTCTTCCCACTGTTCTTGTCCCAACACCCCATAAAGCCCAACATAGGTATATACCCTTAGAGCTATCCTAAACCCTTCATTATTTCCCTCCAAATTACTATAAGCTCCTACCTATGTTCAACGGAGAATCGAGTATCATATATGTTGAAAATCACATTCAAGGGTTTGAGCATTTTATAGATTTATTCTAGATTGACCACAATGATGTGTGTATGAGAATTTTTTCTCAATCCTTGAAAGGAGATACCAAACACTGGTTCAAACACTTACACCCAGAAACCATCAGTTATGGGTGGAATTGAAGAAGGTTTTTTTTTAATTTTGGGGAAAGGAGAAATCCTTAGAGCTGCAACTCACTGAGTTTTACGCCCTGAAAAAACATAGCAATGAATCTATTTCTGTATTCAGTAGAAATTTCTCCAGCATCTATTATAATTTGTCTAAATAAATTCAACCCTCTGAAGTTGCTCCCATGCTCCATTTCGTAACTCCTATTCATCTAGATTTTTCTTTCCTCTTGATGGAAAGAAGACGTCAGTCCTTACAACAAATGTTTAGTGATTCTCAGGACATTCAACACAACATCCAAGCATGTAAAAAAATCCAAAATGAGTGGTTGAATGTTCAAGGACATGAAAGTGAGTATGGACAGAAAATAGTTGATTGGAATCTTGAGCATAGGATTGACAATATAATGGGTCCTCTTGAAGTTTCCAATGCTAATGATTTTGCAAAAAATTACATTCCACTTGTCGAAAGAAGAGTTGTTGATCCATTCCATGATGAGTAGAGGGTTGATCATTTTATGTATTCATTTGTAGATAGTCAAGAATATGAGTGTGAAAAGCATCTTGTTGAAGAACAGGTTGACGTTCTAAGTTTGTTATTGTTAGATGACATGGAATATGTTAATGATTTGCCTATATACGATGAATATGATGATTACGATGTTGACCCCCTGGAACAATGAACCACATGTTCTCTATCAAAAAATGTTCCTTTTCAACAGTATAATGAAAGCAATCAGGATGCATATCACAATTACAAAGAAGAAAGTATTGAACTAGCTCAATGGAATTCCTTACCTCTATGCTTTTCTTCTTTCAAATTACTGAAACAAAATCCTAAAATCATCATCGAAGGAAAAGAATATGTTCTTATGCAAAGCCACACTAGATTAATGGAGCAGAATGGAAAAATGTCACAACATTCTTTTCATGCACTCAGAGACCCTATTGATTGGGTTGAAATACAACCATATGTTGACAATGAAATTGAAGACGGTTTCAAATCAGGTAGGACAACCCAACCATTATGTTTTGCTTCTTTTGAATTATTGAAGAAAAATATTTGTAGTATCTCAGGACAAGGATCCTCCAAGCATGAACAGAGTAGTGATGATAATTCTATGGAAAATCACATAAAAGATCATGTTAGCTCAGATTTGTAGTCTATGTTCAACTATCAGCTTGAATAGGAAGAAGAAGTTTCTCCAGAAAGCCTTATTCAAGGTCATTTTCTCCATCCTAAAATCAGTATGGATTCTCAACGTGAAAAGGTGTTTCAGAGTGTTTTCTCTTCCCTTGAGAATGACATCGTGGTTAAATTTTTAAGGAATATAGACATGGATGAAGATTCTGAAATTGCATCTATGGAAGTTTACAATAATAAAGAAACAAATAACATAGATGAAGCAGTGTATGCCATTTTTCCATTAGAAACACAAAAACATAATGAAGAGGCAGTGGTTTTATTCAAGTCATTTGAAAAAAATCCATCCACGAAATCTTTGGACTATGAAGTAGTGCATGAGTAGGAACTTATTTCTATTTATTCACTAGAAAGTCAAAGTGGTTGTCGTCAAACAAATTTCCAGAAATTTAATGAAACCACATCAGAGTTGTTTGATGAACAAGAGGATAACCTTGGTTCATATTATATGACTGTCATATTTGAAGATGTTCAAGAATATATGAACATTTTTGTTGATATGAATGGCCAAGAATACAAACCTATCATCGCCATTTCATTCGAAGATGTTCTCAGAATAGAAGAAATAGAGCAAAAAAAACTAACATTGATGAAAGATACTTGCCTTTAGGTTTTTTCTCATCAGGGAAAAATGAGTGTTCATGATTTTCAAGATTCGATGGCCCTTCTATTATAGTATTCAGTGAAGGATGAATTTGCTTCATTCATAAGCTCAGATTTTGGATTCAATTTGTTTTTTCAGCCACCATCTTATATGTTCTTCTACCAGCTTGAGAAAAATGTGAAAGGAAAATCAGGAAACCAATTGCTTGATTGGCTGCATTGGGACTTTAGCATCACTTGAGCGAGTGGTCATCCTAGCAGTTTTAGGGTAGGTAGGGATGTGAAAATAAGCTTGTCGGTCAAGCATTTTTCCAGTTTTACTTTTCTAGCACTAGATATAGTCAGTTTTCAATAATGCACTCAGGCATCCCCCATGTAGTTGGAAGTAGTGCACAGAGCTTGGTAAGAGCAGGAAAAAAACATGATTTGGGGAACAACCCCATGGATCAGGCACCAGGTCTACAAGTTCTTTGCTACCTCACTGGGAGGATAGCATCCCTAGTTGGAGAAAATCTTATCACCCTAAATTTTTTTATTGGCGTCTAAAAAAATCTTATGAAGTTTAGCGAAACACTATACCATAATAGAGGTGCGATAGTTCAGGTCGCTCGGCTATATTCCGTGGCATATGAAAAAATGTAGCGAAAAAGGTAAGGGAGTAGCTCGGTGGGCCGTCTATCTTGAAGAATCTCAAATCTACGGTCGAAACCTACATTGGACAAACAAATAGCACGAAACTTAACATCATAAAGGCAGATCGAGGAAAACTACTCTAGTTTCGATGGGGAACGCGTGGAACTCTTACACATGCATCGAGGGAGACGACAGATTGACCGAAACCAATTTTTCTATGGCCCTGATGTCACATGGTCCAAAATGTAATGTCAATATCTTGTGGGGAGGATGGCAATTGGTTAGATCACCTCACATCACCGGTTTAGGTACTTTATCGGATGACGTACCAAAAGGATGATGTTGCATAACTAACTCGAGGCTCATCATTCGAAGTGGATTGATGAAGCGTGGCACACTAATGTACTATGACAATAATTCATGAGTAAAGTACATGGAACATCAAAATCTCAGATATGAATCATTTTATCCTATTCTGGGAAATTGCCATCTTATCTGTAAGAAAAACAAGCTAGGCCTATGCTCCTGAATTCTATAAACTCAAAGGGTGTCCAAATCAAGGTCTCTGCGAAGTCCAGAAAACTTGGATAATATCCATCAAAAGGTGTCTGGCACAATTGGGTTCTCAGCTAAGGTACCAGGTATGCCAATAAGTAAGAATGAAAGATGGTTCTTGCGGATGAAGGTGGCTAAATTTCATACCGATCCTGAAACTAAGAGAGAGTTGGGAGTAATATTAAACCTCATTATAAGGGATCTTGTCATAAATGTACACGCACATGACACCTGGCACCCAGCCACAAAGAAGAAGAAGAGGAAAAGGAGGAAATTAGAGGCCAAAACTGAGATGATAGAGAGCATCGGGGAAAATTTCGATTGGTGGAGTACCCTAGAGGAGGAAATCACCAAGCTGAGGTGAAACCTTAGATAAAATTTTGGTGTATTTCAAATAGTTTTGGATAGATGTCGGCTTAAGAGAAGGGAGTCCTGATCTCACAGACCAATTACTAACGGTCCCTTTAAATAATACAACTGTTCTTCCTTCTTTGTAACTCATACCTGTTTTTAATTATGAGCAAGGGCACAATTTTGGTGGTTTTGGACTCTATTGTAATTTTTCTGGGACTGAATTGAATACATATGCAAAGGCATTTGGAACTGTTTATGAAAAGATTCTAATTGGTTGTGATATGAGTTATGTCTTATTTCATAGTGTGTATTTCCTGTGTTTCTTTAATTCCATTTACATCGTCTTATATTTAAATTGGAGAGTTAAAGGCCCAGAATTCATCTTGTGATGCTCTCGACTGAAGCAATTTAAACTGTGTATTTCTTCCTTACTAATTCAGAATTCATTTAATCAATGCTCTGATGCACTTACTTGTTTTCCCCCTTTCTTCTTAAACTCTGCAAATTTAAATTTACAACTCAGATTCATTGCCTCATTTAGCCTTTATCCTCTGGAGAGTTCTACTTGTTGATCATTTTTTTCTTTCATTTTCAGAAATTTTGATTCTTAGCCAACAACTTTATAAAAATCCCCAAAACAAACCAAATCTAGCCACTGATTTCCATAAATATATCAATTGTCACGAGAGAGGCCTCTTCGAGTTGAACCAGCTAGTTTTCATCTCTAAAGTAGGTTGGAACAGTTATCCCTGTCGTCTGTTTTTATAGTCGAGCAGATTTACAGGGTGCTAACAGAGGTCAAACTACCAATAGTTGGGTCTTGAACTAATTTAACTTGAGGAATAGTGCTACCTCTATCCCAAATAGCCTCCCATGCCATAAGAAAAGATATTTGACAGAGAAAGAGATCCTATCAAACTATTTCTCAAGGAATCCTTCACATGACAGAGGAATGAGATGATGCATAATTTCACCAAGATCATTCAGCAAATGCCAGAACCAATGGAGACACCTTCAACCAAAAATCATTTTGGAGGTGTGATTCCCTTTAAGGTACAAGTGAACATTGATGTTCCTTTATTTGAAGGCTAGATAGATGCCGACATTTTGGAAAAATTGATAAATCTTCGAGAGGTTTGTTTCTCTATCCAAAAAAATTCCAACAGTGAAAAAATCACCTTAGTCCTCCTTAAGGCTGTTACCCATGTCATAGACTGGTGGGAGACTTAATCTGAGAAGAATTTTGAAGATGAGTCTGCAATTTTTGGGCTAGGACCCACTTGAGTATCTTTTGTTGATTGCATCAAGGAGAAATACTACCCCATTGGAAACTATGATGACCATTACACATTATGGACAACTCTAGATCATGAGAGAGACTAGATGATGTTGGACTACAAAAAAATATTCCATACCTTGGACACAATTATGGGTATTAAATACTCTAAGAGGCACCTAGTTCTAAAGAAATGTAGTGGATGAAATAGGTACATCCAAACTGTAATATACTAGATATAAAATGTATGCATAACTGAAATAAAATGCTAGTAATGGCAGAATAACAACAATATAATCAGAACATTCATCACAATAACACTGAAATGATATGAGAATAAGAACATAAATAACACTTTGAATCTAAAGGAAATGTTCACGGGCCTCTTCGAGGGGGAAACCTCTAGTTGAGCATATCTCTATTACAATAATATCCAAGCTAGGGTTCTCATACCCTCGATTCCTATTTATACTAAAAAAAAGCATCTAGAGGAAGATCCTTCTAGAAGCGAAAGATTATATTAGGTATTCTTACATCTTCCTTATGTTGGATCATGTTGTCATTGATGCCAATGGTTTGATTACTTGGGAGATTGTTGGATCATATGTCATTGATGTAAATGGTTTGGTTTGATTGATGTCATTGGTTGATGTCA
>JZKD02S2170969.1:102805-125265 GCA_000966675.3 Picea glauca
TAATGAATAAATGTTGAATGCTAATTGATGATTTTTTGTGCAAGAGGGCAGTTTTGGGAAAAAGAGCCCCACACTCATTCACCCCCCCTCTAAGTGTGGTAGGTGTGTCCAACACCTTATTCTATTTTATTGAAAGGACTTATTAATATTGACATTTATTACATCCAAATATATTGTTCTACCTGTGTGTGGGGTAGGACCCTAACATGTCCGTCCCCTTAAAAACAGCCTTGTCCTCAAGGCTTGAGATGAGGAAATTGTTGCAGAATGGTAGTTGGTTCCCAGGTGGCATCTACTGGAGTTGTATCTTTCCACTGTACTAACACTTCCTTGATGGTTCTCTTACGTAGGCGATGCTCACGCTAGTCCAAAACTGCTTCTAGATGCAGCCAAATAGATCCTTCTTCAGCTAACTCTGGAAGGTTGGTTTGAATTTGGTACTTAGCTCCAAAAACCTTCTTTAAGCATGAAACATGAAAAAAAATATGTATCTTAGAATTGTTGGGAAAAACTAACTGATAGGCGACTTGTCCCACACGCTTGAGTATGATATAAGGACCATAAAATTTGGGTGCTAGCTTCTGACAATGCTCGGCCTTGAGGGAAGTTTGCTTGTAAGGTTGTAGTCGAAGAAACACTTGACCCCCTTCTACAAATTGACATTCAAAGCGAATTTGATCTCCTTGTTGCTTCATGCGATTATGTGCCATGGCCAAATTCTATTTGAGGGTATGGAGAATAGCCTCTCAAGTTGTAAGTGTTAGGTCAACTGCCTGAACCTTCGAGGTGCCTAGTAAGTATGAGAGAACTGAAGGTGGCTTTTTTCCATATCCTGCTTCAAAAGGAGTCATGTGTGTAGCTCTATGGTATGAAGTGTTGTACCACCATTCAGTCAGGGTTAACCCTTGAGCCCACTAATTTTTCTTTTCTGAGGCGAAACACCTCAAATATGTTTCCAAACACTTGTTGACAACTTCCATTTGGCCATCAGTCTGGGGATCATAAGTTGTGTTGAGATGAAATTCAGTGCCTTGTATCTTCAACAGTTCTTGCCAAAAACTTTATTGTGAAAGTTAGGTCGCGAGAATAAACAATAGAGTGTAGCATGCCATGAAGCTTGAAGACCTAATCCATGAAGATTTGAGCCACTGTGGATGTTGTAAATGGGTGTTAAAGGGTGCATAAATGAGCATACTTAGAAAGGCAATCAACAACCACCACGATGATGGATTCGTTTCCTGATTTGGGTAAGACGGTAATAAAATCCATAGATATATCCTTCCAAATACCAGGTGGAATCAGGATCGGTTGTAGTGTGCCTAGTGATTTTTCTATTTCTCCCTTGTTGCGTTGAAACACATCACAATTAGCTACAAAATTATGAATGTCCTATTTCATACCATCCCAGAAAAAGGAACGTTTGACCCTGCCATAGGTTTTGGTGAACCCGGAGTGCCCTGCTGTGGGTGTAGAATGAAACTCAGAAAGTACCATGGATTTAAGATTTGATTATTTACTTAAATACAAATGGCCTTTGTATTGAAGTTCCTCATGCAGCCAAGAGTACCCTGGGGAAGCTGGAGCCTTGGACTGCAATTGGTGGATCAACTGTAAACTTTTGGGATCTTGTAGCCATTCCCGGTGAATGGATTGGAGCCAATATCATACAATGAATGAAAGAGAAAAAATGGATCCTTCATCTTCATATTTTCGGGAAAGTGCATCCGCAACCACATTGTCTTTCCTTTCTTATAAATGATCTCATGATCATATCCAAAGAGTTTAGTCACCCATTTTTGTTGTTCTAGGGAGGAAATAAGTTGTTCCAGAAAATACTTGAGGCTTTGATGGTATGTCTTAATTTGGAAATGTTTCCCCAATAGATAAGGATGCCATAGATCCATTTCATGTAGAATAGCCAAAATTTCCTTTTCATAGATGGATTTGCCTAGATTTCTTTCAGATAGTTTCTTGTTGTTAAAGGCCAAAGGTTGACCCTCTTGCATAAGGAAAACACCAATTCCTTTCCCTGAGGCATCACATTCCAACACAAAGGTCTTTATGAAATCATGAAGGGTGAGGACTAGAGTTTTTCACATGGCCATCTTCAAGGTTTGAAAATCTTGAGCAACGACTAGAGTCCAAGTGAAAGAGTTTTTTTTTAGGAGAGTAGTGAGAGGGGCTGCAATCTTCCCATAATTCTTAACAAACTTGTGATAATACCTTGTTAAGACTAGAAATATATGCAAGGTCTTAAGATTCTTTGGGTGATACCATTATTTCATAGCTTCAATCTTTTTAGGATCCACCTTGATGCCATCTTTTTCAACCAGATGACCCAAGTATTCTACTTCTGAGGTGCCAAAATCACATTTAGACTGTTTCAGGAAAAGTTGGTGCTAAGAGAGTAGATAGAGATCTCGATACACATGAGCAAGATGGTATGTCCAGGTTTTCATATAGATGAGGAAATCATCAAATAAAACTAAGACAAAATGGCAGAGAAAAGGACGAAAAACATGATTCATGAGGCTTTGGAAGGTGGAGGGGGCATTACACAAGCCAAAGGGCATGACCAAAAATTCATAGTGGCCCTCATGATTTATAAAGGTATTCTTGGGAATGTCTTCCTCTTTCATATGTATCTGGTGGTAGCCTGAATGGAGATCTAGTTTAGTGAAGAATTGGGCACCACTCAATTCATCCAGGAGGTCATCAATGACAGGAATGGGGAATTTGTCTTTGATGGTAAGTTTGTTGAGGGCACAAAAGTCAGGACACATTCGCCAATAAACTTCTTTCTTCGGGACCATGACTACAGGAGATCAGTAGGGGCTTGTACTAGGGAGGATAACACCTGCATTAAGGAGTTCCTAGACCATTTTCTCAATTTCATATTTTTGGGAAAAGGGGTGACGATATAGATGGATATTGGGAAGAAGGCTTCCGGGTATAAGGGGAATGCAATGATAATGAACACCACAGGAAGGAGGGAGGCCTTGGAGAGTGGAAAAGACCAATTGATATTTAGAAAGGATGGCTTGGAGGCCTTGGGGAGTGGAAAAGACCAATTGATATTTAGAAAGGATGGCTTGGAGGTCTTGCAATACTGAGGGTGTCTTTGTTCCTTGTATGGCATGGAGTTGGGCGATAACACCAGAATGACCCTTTTTGAGCATCTTTTCCATGCAATGGGAACTAATGATCTTAGGTGAACCAGCGGTGATTCCTTGTAACTTATATTGGTGGCCCTCCGGGTTGAATTGCATGGTTAATTCTTTAAAATCCATGAGAATGGGACCGAAAGTTCTTATCCAGTCTGCACCCAACACAATGTCACAACCTCCCATGTCGATAGAAAACATATGGGATTTCAGGTGGTAGTCACCAATTTGGAGACGCACATTTTCATAATGCCCTCCACGTTTCATGGAACCACCATTGGTAATCATGATTTGGAAATTATTGATAGCATGGATGTAGAAATGAGTTTCTTGGGCAATGTTGTGATGAATAAAATTATGGGTGCTGCCACTATCAACCAGAATGATGACCTTCTGATGCTTGATGTAACCGATTAGCTTGAGGGTTTGGGGAGCAGAGAATCTAGTGAGAGCATTGAGGGAAATGACCGATTCTACTTAGGGAGGTTTTGAGGGAGGCGTTATGTCAGTGGATTCAGTTGACATAGACACAAAGGGAGTTTCTTTATCTTCTTTCAAAATCTCCTCAGAGATGGCCATAAAAAGATTTTTTTCTTTACACTTCTGGCCCAGGAAATATTTGTCATCACAGTTATAACAAAGGTCTTTGAGCTGGCATTCAACCATTTCATCCCTGGTCAATTTTTGGATCTTTAGTGGAGTAGAGGGAGTAGTGGGATTTACTGTTTTAGGGCAAGGGATAAAGGAGGGTTTTGTGGTTTTGAGCAGATACAACCTGTTTTTCATATTTATCTCTTTTGGTATCCTACACCCAACTCTCAGGTCGATCCATGAGGACATGGGCCCGAATTGCATCCTTGAGGCTGCTGATAAAACACTCTCAGAAAAAGGCAACATACATGCCCTCTGTTCTAAAACCCATGCACTCAAAGGAAGCTATAAAGTCTTCCATTATTCCTAATTGTTTCATCTTCTTCAAACAACCCAAATGGTTGGTGTCAGTGTCAAAGAGTTCATAAAGCTCTGCCACAAAGTGTGTCCAAGAAATATACCCTTGATGAGAAGTTTTTCTCCATTGCCACCATTTCCAAAGTTATTGATCTAGATGGATAACACCATACTCGAATTTGACCAAGTCATATGTAATGTCGTACAAAGAGAAGTTATGTTCCATTTGGGTTACCCAACCAGTGGGGTCCAAGCCATCAAATTTGGTCACATCCACCCGCGAAAGGCGTAGGTCATGTTGAAAGTGATGGTTTTGCAAGGTATGGGAATGAGAGGAATGGTCACCTTCAGTATGTGGAGGAGAGGAAGAGGACGGGTTATCTGTAGGGATATGCAGTTTGGTGCAGAGTGATGAAAAGACTGATTCAATTTGGGTGGTGAGGCCTTGTTTGATTTACCCCATAGAGGATTGCATGGTTGTATTGATGGTGGCAACATTGGCACTGAGTTGTTTCACTTCTTGTTGGGCCGCAATGGGACTAGCTTGCAAGGTGTTGAAGTGAGCTTCCAAGTCTTGGATACGAGTATGGGCCATGAGGATGAGGAAACTGAAAAGGGGCGGGCAGGGTAAGAATATTTGGCCAAAAAAATGATATGGATGAATGTGATAAGGGCGAAGAGACGAATCCAATGGAATAGGTCTCGAAAAATGGTGAAATTTTTTCCAGACTTTTTATTTTTTATTTTTTTATATAGAGTTATACTTCGGTCTGAAGAATAATGCAGAGAGGACATGCCCAAATTCTTAACCAAAAAGAAATGTGTATTTACTTGGCAATCTAAACACAGTTTTGTGGCAATAGATCTTCTCTATTTTAATTTGTTTATGTTTCTATCCCCCAAAGGTTAGGTATTCAAGGGTTCTACAGACAAGGGTTTTCCCTGTGCTATATCTCTTTGATATACATGTGGGGTCCAACAGTAGTACTCGGCCCAATATCTCAGGGCACTATCTAAGGAGCATAGACCATACCCTTAGTCGTACTACCCGACTACCCAGGAACTAGAGAGTATCTTCCCGAGTGTTGTTCTCGATGACACTATAGCAGTTAGGTGACCGATCGATTTATCTAAAGAGGGGCTTCAAGTAATCTAGGCCGATCCATACATAGTTTTTTTTTTATGTGCTACCACTCGAAGGGGTACCAAAAAGGGTTACAAGGGTGGCCAACAGATGTGTGCTTAAGTACCACTTTTATTTCCTGTGTCTATGATTCCCTCAACTGTGGGTTTATGCATGTAACGACAAATCTCTATGGCTTAAAGATGTCGTAATATGTCTTTTCCCTGAAAAAAATTTAACCCACACTTCCTGTCGAGGAAAGTGCTCTGATACCACTTGTAATATACCAGATATAAATTGTATGCAAAACTGAAATAAAATGCTAGTATTGGTAGAATAACAACAATATAACTAGAACATTCACCACAATAACAATGAAATGATCTAAGAATAACAATAGAAATAGAACTTTGAATCTGAAAGAAATGTTCACAGGCCTCTTTGAGGGGCAACCTCCAGTTGAGAAAATCTCTATTACAATAATATCCAATCTAGGGTTCTCATACCCTTGAATCCTATTTATACTAAAAAGAAGCATCTAGAGGAAGATCCTTCTAGAAGCGAAAGCTTCTATTCTGTCTTTTTACATCCGCCTTATTCTATTTTATTGAAATGCCTTATTAATATTGACCTTTATTACATTTGAATATATTTTTCTACCTATGTGCGGGTTAGGAACCTAACACAAACATACATGTATTTCTTGGACATGTCCTCGCTGGGAGTTGTGTACCGATATGTTGTTATGATCAAGAAGAAGTTAACGAAAAGGAATAAGAAGGATTTTGTTTTCTGCTAACCCATCGCAGTAGAATCTTGATAAAGGTGGTCCTCACTCCCAGATAAAATGACAAAGAGAGGATGTACAACACTAGGACAACTAGTCGAAGACATTTAAAAAGAATGGTAATGTGAAGTCGAAGAAAGAAATTAGAAGTGGTGTTTTTGTAGGAAAATTCCCCTGTGGACAAGTGATTGTCCTCTTGGATCTTAGACCCCCCCCCTTTGACCAAGATAGAAAGTTGCTAAATTTGAACACCGACATTCCTTTAAATGAATATAAACTATTCAAGAAATAAGAAGAAGAAAGTATGAGTACCTTTTTATGAAGTTTGTCCTCACTCGATCTAGGTTGATCTTGATGTCCAAGTCCTGCAATCAATTATGCAATCTGATAGACAACAAATACAAAGCATACTTCCTATCCTACCAAGATTAGTTTAAAACTAGATTCATCATAAGAGACAAGCCCATGCAAATGTACACAAACTTGAAGGAAACATGCCAAGCACATATATATTAATGAGAACAAAACAAAGTGCTTACAAATGTAGATGTAGATGTAGCAACCTCACCAAGTCCTCCTTTTCCAAACTCTTGCTCAAAATCTCCACGATCAGAATGACAATACTTGTCACTGATTATTCCCCCACTTTCACCATCAGAATGCCTCCTTATATAGGCTTTGAGAGGCTCTAACACCTTAGATATTCTTGGGATAAGTTCATGATATGACTCCATTAGTTGTGGGACTCCACTTAGATCTAGCCTTGAACTTGTATTCAATCCAAAATGACTCAGATGCTTCTTATCTCTCCTTTGAGATAAGGGGGATTTGTCCCAAGATTTTCTCGATAGATCGACGCTCCCTCAAAGTTGGCCATAGAGAGTTGCAGCACTCCTTGCTAAGATTTCAAGCAACACTAGCACTCCTTGCAACTAGGCATGAGAGTGTTGATCTCCAAAAATACTTTTAGGATGGTAATTCCGCAAGGTAAAATATTATACTCATTGCCAAAAGATATATTTTCATCTTCGAGTCTTAGAGGATATCCCAAGTTTTCTTATGATGTCATCCGTGATGTGACATAGGAGAGATGAAAGTATTATCTTTGTGACACTTTTGACACTTGTGACAAAACTATGACACTTGTGACACTTGCAATAATGATAATGAGACATCATCGAAGTGAGTAATTTTGAAGTGTAACAGATTCCCCCCCAAACTACGAGGTCAGAAGATGGAAAATGATGATTGAAGTACTTTGTAGACTTTTGAAGCAAGGGTATGGAGTCGGAGAACCTGGTATAAGCTGCAAAGAAGCATTAAACAAATGTTATGACATGTTTCAAACCCAAGGCAGGCATACCTATGCTTGAGTGATAAAGTAATTTTAAGGTATGATCGCCATCAAATACACTACGAATCCATAATGATATTGAGTTAAGGGTATAGCCACCAAAGATACAATGTGGATCTATACTTCCATGACATGAACTGATCATAGCCACAAGAAATACACAATGTATCTACAAGATGACAAGACATAGGCACAAACCAATACAAAATGGATCTATGTAACAATATATATATATATCAATACGCTCAAATGATCTCCTTTCACAGCCTGGGTAAAGTAGATATCAAAGTGAACACTCAACCCAGGGTCTTCTTCCCAACTCTAATGTGTCACAAGTCTAGCCATGTGAATAGATGTTTTGATGTCAAAAATGGTATAAACTACTTGATTACTGGTCATTGACGTAAACTGTTAACAAGTGTGAGGGAAATCACCAATGATGTCAATGACTCCCAAGGCACCCTAGTACAATCTAATGAATGTGAATAGATGAGATGAATTCAAACATTTTTTGAATCATTCGATCAGAGGTCAATGATGTAAACCCATTGTCAGAAGCGAGGAGTCTGAAATTGATGCATGTAGGTTCCAAGGAACTAACTGGTTTCTAAGTCTAAGTCTTGAATGATGTGCTGAAGTCAATAGGAAAATACTCGTCAAAGGAGGGCCTTGATGTATCCTCCATCAACGACACAAAATTGACATAGATATGTAATATGGTGAATAAAATGAGTATGCACTGACACGGGTATTGAAAATGGAAATTTGTGATGTTTGAATCTTGAGGCAGATACTGCCCTTGAACATTAAGGTACAAATGACAGAAACATGACATGGACCAAGAAACAATGCAGTGGATACTGTGACTTTCATCGAGTGACCCAAAGGATTAAAGAAACTTAGAGGATTGGTGCAATGCATAGTTTCAGTGGGTTAAAATTTATGTAAGAACAATGTGTCATGTTCCAGGGAGACTGCAAGAGTGACTTGTGATGTTCCCAAAAAATGGCTTGGCTTGCTTCCTTCAATTTTTCCCCCATCCAGATAGACAAGTACCTCCTTTTATTTTTATGAGCTCGAGTAGGATAAAACATGATCGATATAACTCACCTTATGTTGTAGGAAAATTCCCTTATGGACAGGTGAATTTCCTCTTGGATCCTAGACCCCTATGACCAAGATAGAAAGGTGCTAACTTTGAACACTAACATTCCTTTAAATGAAGTTAAACTAGTCAAGGAAGAAGAAGAAGAAAGTATGAGTGCCTTTTTATAAAGTTTGTCCTCACTCGATCCAGGTTGATCTTGATCTCCAATTCCTCCAATGAATTATGTAATCCAATAGACAACAAAGACAAAGCATACTTCATATTATACCAAGATTAGTCTAAAACTAGATTCATCAAAAGAGACAAGACCATGCGAATGTACACAAACTTGAAGGAAAAAGGCCAAGAACATATATATTAATGAGAACAAAACAAGGTTCCTACAAATGTAGATGCATATGTAGCAGCCTCCCCAAGACCTCCTTGTCCAAACCCTTGCTCAAAATATCCACGATTAGAATGACAATAGTTTTCACTAATTATTCCCCCACTTTCACCATGAGAATGACTCCTTATATAGGATTTGAGAGGATCAACCACCTTAGATATTCTTGGGATAATTTGAGGATATGAATCCATCAGTTGTGGCATTCCCCTTAGATCCATCCTTGAACTTCGATTCCAGCCAAATTGACTCGAATTCTTCTTAGTTGTCCTTATAGATAAGGGGTATTTGTCCCAATATTTCCTCAACAGATCGACACTCTCTCAAAGTTGGCCACAGAGCATTGTAGTGCTCCCTGCTAAGAGGTGAAGGAGTGTTAGTGCTCCTTTCAAGTGGTGAGGGGAGAATTTATCTTCAAAAATACTTTTATGATGGTAATTCCTCAAGGTAAAAGCTTGCACTCATTGCCAAAAAATATATTTTCATCTTCTAATGAGTGTTAGAGGATATTCGAAGTGCTCTTTTAATGTCATCCACGATGTGACATAGGCGAGATGAAAGTATGATCTTTGTGACACTTTCTACACTTGCCAAAAAAGTGCGACACTTGCAACGCTTGCGATAATGATAATGAGACATCATCAAAGTGAGTAATTTTGACGTGTAACAGGTGCGAGTTTCACAAAATCCCTTGGGAAAATATTGATGAATGTCACTCCAAACAATCATTGGTGGATAATACAAAAGACTCAGGGTTAGGTGTTGACATAGATTCTTATTCACAACTGGAAAGGTAAAAAAATATCATTGACACATAACCTAGTGTCACCAATGCTACCATAAGTGCAAATAGAGGAGCCAGATGAGCCTAAAGAATGGGAGTTCCTCTTCTACTAATAGATGTGGGTGAAAGGGACCCCACTCAATTTAGTGGTATCCATAAGAACCTAATATCAATAGAGGTTTTCCATAGGTTGAACCTAACAATGACTCTACATTCTCAGCCCTACACCATCATTTTTCTTATCTATAGGCGAGACATATGTGTCAACCAATAATATCTCTTGCACTATGGAATAAAATCCTTCAAAGACGAGGAATTGTGTGATTTTTTATTAGGGAAACCATATATGTCGAAGCATCATGCTCTTTATGAATATAGGCCTTGTAGTGTCATTATTACTTTTGGAGTTAGTCCCAAATACTGCAATCTCTTTGATCTTCACAAATTAGTGAATAAATATGTTTTCTCAAACTGAGAGATTTGTCCTCTTTATGGTTCAGTTGGAAGGTGAATGAAATTTCACTTGAACTTCCAAAACCTTTGCGCAAGGAATATCCACATAATAAAAGTATGTGTACAAGATAGTATAATAGCATGAAGACATATTTTCCTCACCTAGTGGGGTTCCTTTACACTATCATGACAAGAAACCAATTGATTTGACACCTGGTGCTCCTTTTCGTAACGACCATGTATATTGGCATTTTGTAATGGATAATGAAGAAATCAAATTACAGATACAAGAACTAGTTTTGAAGGGTCATCTCAAAAAAATATATTCACCTTGTGGGAGCCCAATTGTTTTGGTAAAAAGGAAGGGTGGGACATGGTGAATTTGTATTGATTATAGATCCCTAAAAAAGAGTATTGTCAAGAACTAATACCCAATCCCTTGTAATTACGATCTTCTAAATTATCTCAAGGGAGACAAATTTTCGAGCAATATTGATTTGAAGAAAGGTTACTAGCAGGTGTTGATAAAACAAACCAATCTATGAAATACAACCTTTAAGAATAAAGAAGGTATTTTCGAGTGATTAGTCATGCATTTTGGCTTTACTAATGTCCCGACCATATTCATGTGGATGATATATTTTGATCATTAAAAAACTCTTGTTTGGTCCTATATTTGAATGAAATCCTCATATTTAGTGAAATGTGGGAGCAACATTTGGAGCACGTTCAAAATATATTAGGAAACTAGCGAGAACAAAAGTTATATGCCAATTTAGAGAAGTGTTCTTTTGGCATGTAAAGGATCCAATATTTGGGATATATAATGGATGAGTAGGGTTTTCATGTGGATCCATCCAAGATCCAAGTCATCCACAATTGGTCAAGATTCAAAAATTCTTAGGCCTCACCAACTTATACCATAGGTTTGTGTTGGGTTTCTTTCATATTTCTTGGGCCCTAAGCCAAGTGACCAAGGGTGGAGCGAAGGAATTTGTTTTTGGGATTTCATCCCAACATAAAGAATTCAAGCATTTGAAATTCCACCTCTCCTTAGCACCAACTCTTATTCTTCTATACCTGGAACAACCATTTGAGTTTAAGAAAGATGTTTCGATTATGCTATCGGTGTAATCTTCACTCATCATGGTCATATGGTGGTGTATCATAATGAAACACTATCTAATGTTGTTTATAGATACCCCACTTATGGAAAATATATGTACTCCAATATGCAGGCATGTTGACAATGTAACTATTACATTCCAGGGAATGAAGCAATCATCCACACTAATCACAGGCCTCTGTAATTCATGCAAACACAAGTAGAGTTAAATAATGACCTCCATTAGAAGTGGTCCATGTACCTACAATAATTCCACCTAAACATCAAGTGAAATAAGAGAAACACCAACCATCTTTTATACTACCAAATTTGACCCATGGTTGTGGCACTAACCATTGTTCTTGACTTCTATAGGCATGAGACGTCTAGGTGGACACGATTATATAATAGTGAATTTGACTTTACTTCCACACAACACACATTGAGAGTAGGAAAAATAATTCCATACTTTCATCTCCAATATGGATTGCTATGCCATATGAGCAATCTCTTTGTTCCTTGAAGTGAGCGTGTAAAAATTATTTAGGAAGATCACTATAGTTGGGAAGAAAGGTACTTTGGTGTGGAAAAAATAATGGAAGTACTACAAAATCATTTTTATTGGCCTAAGCTTCGACAAGATGTCTGTAAGTACATTATATCTTGCACTACCTATCCCATTTCCAATCCCACCATTAAGAAATAGAGGTTGTTCACCCCTCTTTATACTTCAAATAGTATTTTGAATTCCATATATGTGGACTACATATCTAATCCTCCTTTAACAAAGCATGGGAACAACTTTCTCTTTCTGGTCATTGATTGATTCTCTAAGATGGTAGTTTTGGCACATTGGAAGAAGAGCATCATAGATGATATCATTGCCAAGCTCCTATTTGAACATATTTGGGTTCATTTTGGACTTCCACGGACCATTATTTTAGATCAAGATAGTAGGTTCCTAAGTAAGTTTTTGTCCATCCTATGGTCGAGGGTGGACACCAAGATGACCAGATCATCTTCCTTCAACCCACAAGGTGATGGAGAAACAAAGGTAGTCAACAAGATGATTGTCCATATATTGAGGATGTACAATTCCAAAAATCCATGCACATGGGACGAGAGCCTTCCTTATGTTCAACATATCTACAATAAAGTCATTCATAGCTCTATCGACCATAACTCTTTTCAGGTGTTCTTGGGGTTCCCTACATTGACCCCTATTGACATAAATCTACCCATTGCAACTACATAGGAAGATTCCTCTTATGCTCAAATCAAGTTTTATGAAGCAACCAATTTTTTTGAGAAAATATAGCAAATCCAAGAAAAAAATAATGATAATTTGCAAAAATCCAATGCCAAGTACAAGAAACTCCACAATAAACATCGGGTACCACACAAGTTTTAGGTGGGAGATAAGGTATTCTTTGGTTTATAGAAAGAGTGTCTCACAAGACCCCATCAAAAGTTACACATTAGACAATATGATCCTTACACCATAACCAAGTATGTGGGTGATAATTCTTTTGAATTAAGTATTCCTCCTTTCCTTGGCTTGCACCCAATATTTAATGTGGAACTGCTTCGATCATATTTTCCACTTTTCTTGGAATCTTTGGATGCATCCAAGTACTTGGGACATACATAACTCAATCATGACTACATTGAACAGGTGAATTTTGATCATATCATGGACACCAATATGAAGGGTACCCACCAAAAAAACATCAAGCTATATTTGGTTGTCAAAGCAAGGTGGTTTATTCACCGGGGAAAGTGGCTCACCAAGAGCAAGGTTTAGTAGAAGTTTCCCCATGTGATGGGGGAAATTCACACAATGGGGACCATTGCTTCCTAAGGTGGGAGGATTGATCTATGTGGATACTAGTGGACACCCACATGTTCCACTAATTCATAATGGTTCCACATCTCGACATTGTTTCTACAATTGTTTGGGTTCCAAACTTTTGGGGGCATTTTGAGGCCCTAAATAACGTTTTTTGTCCCGTTAGCACCTAACATGTAGCCAAAGGTAGATGTTAGGATGAACAGAATGTGTACTCCTATATTAAAACTTTTTTATGGTGTACTAAGCACCCCAAATGGAGATCGTATGAAAATTTTTACCCTCGAGAACTTGGCATATCAACTAACCACATCAGGGCCCACAAACCTTTCAGTACTTCATCTTATGGGGTTTGGGATTTGGATATTTAGGGTTTTATCATTGATTCTTTATGTTAAAATTAATTTTCATACTCTTTGTAATCATGTTATTGCAAATTATCGTAGTTGACACATATCTCTCTCCAAATATAAGTTAGCACCATTCTAGCTAACTTGTGTGCTTTGCATTTTACAACCTTTTGTATTCCAGAAAGTCATTAATATTATCTGAATTTTATTTTATTATTGCGATCCTTGAAATATATCTATATATTTTCTTGTCATATTTCTAGTATATATTTTCCTTTATGTTGTTCTCACTATAATCTAGATCAATATTTTCAAACTAATTTCCATTTCTTTTAATCTAAAGAATCGATACCGCAGATCTCCCACTGTAATAAGGTTTATCACAAAACTGAGTCAAACCCTTAGCCACAAAGGAATCCCCTTGCAACCAATAATAGTTATGATACCAAATGTAGATTTTAACCTTGTAAAATTTATTAATACAAATAGATTCTTAGTAAAAATAGAAAAGATACCATGGGACACTTACACATTACATGAAAATTTTACCCTGGAAACCAAAATCAGGAAAACCAACAGCTTGTTTAGATCCACACCCCTAATATTTATTCACAATATTCCTTCACTGTTTACAATATAATATATATAGTATCGCGCGACATCCAAATCCCTAATTTATTGACCTGGATTAGTCATCAACCCTAATTCCTTAACCAGAATTAGAAAACCATCAAGGAAAACCATGTGCCAAAAGGCCACCAAAACTGGATGAAAAAAACCACCAATATTTTTTTGGGGGGGCATCCACCCTAGAAACCCCAACACACCCCACGACCTCCCTTTTCTCCAATATCAATTTATAGTACATGGGACCAATCTTGCAAAGAATATAACACATATTCAACAAAGTTGTAGATGATTTGAGTGCAAGGAATCAAAGTCAAATAAGGGAATTCAAAGATATTAGGGTGTCAAAAGAGGATATAATAAATGGTAGTAATGTATGAGGTCATAATGGGATATGTATTAGGAAACATATACCAAAATAACCTAAAATTAGAGAGATAATGATGCAAGAGCATCGCTTCAAGCCAGCTATGCATTAGCCAGCCAACACATCAAAGCGCACATTCAATGGAGGAGAGAGGCATAGCCTTCTGGATTTTCAAATTTTGAAAATTGTATTAAATGTTATAAGGCTGGTAGAGCCAAAATCCATGCATGTGCTTAGGATTTAGATAAAGGTTGCCTTAAATGGTTGTAAGGCTGATATCTATATCTGATTCGGACTAGACAACCATTCAATGTAATAAAATGTAAATTAATGAGAGTTTGTGAGATGGAGGGAAGAGATTGAGGAGCCCCTTTTGTAAAAAGATCCTTTGTATCTATAGGATTAGTTGGCAGAGTTTGTAGAGAAGGAGAGTATAATAAGAGAGAATAGGTTATAGAAGAGAGAGCCGAGACTCTGTTGCAGTCCGAGCTCGAACACATTGTAAAGAGGCATTTCATATTAATACAATTAGAGTAGTTTTTCCTACATGTTATTTTGTGTATGTTGATGAATGTCTTTATGTGTTTATGATATGTTGTATGTTATATTTTCATTTGTAGGGATAGATATATTTTACTATCTGTGGGTTTACTGATTTCACGTCTGGTTCTTTGAGGCTTCATGCAAAAGGTTGCATGACAGAACGCTGCAGGTTTTGTAAGCCAGTGCATAGAGTGCACTTTTGAATTATGTGTAATTTGGATATAGTTATGCCAAGAGGGTGCACCAGAGGATGTATTAGACCCAGGGAGAATCCTCAAGGTTGTTGAACAGCTTGAAGGTAAGACTATGCGGAGGAAGGCACAGAGAAAACAGAATCACTGAGGGTTTTGTGGAAGCTCTGCCAAGAGGGCATTGAGAAAATACCCAAGATGCATTGATGGGAACTCTATTTTGAGTTTAGTGAGAAGACAGAGTCACTGAGGATTTTGGAGAACTCTTCCAGGAGGGAATTGAGTTGGTTCAAGTGTGCACATAAGGAACTCTTTCGAGTTTTGAGATAACATAAGTGTCACAGAAAGACACTCACAGGGTTACTGAACACCCTATAGGCTTAGAAAAGCATGCTTGAGAAGGAAGTTACAGAAGAGGGAACTTCCATCCCTTCAAGGAGAAGGAAAGGGTCAAATCCCTTAGAGGTTCGAAGAGGAAAAGCTCAGGACGGATAGCATAGTTGTGTGTAGGGACCTTGCAAGGAGTGCAATGGTTGGGAAACCCTTTGAGGTTTCAGAGTGAACAAATCTCAGGTGGAGGAACACCTCTTTGAATACAGGTGGGAACCGAGGTTACAGGCTTTGCAGCAGAGACAAAGGATGAGGCCTTTTGGAGCAATGAATCATTCAAGGGAAAGGAAGAAAGGCATGCTCAATGTAGAGAACAACTATCGTTAGATCAGTAGGAGAGGCGAGATATGGGTCATTGAATTCTATGTCCAGACACACGCAGGAAAGTGCACAAGGAAGATAAATAGATCTAGGTCATCAGATCTTGTGCAAAGGACCGATAGCTGTCGGATCTGAAAGAAGGTGCAAGGGGTTTAATCCCTGGGAAGCCACATAGAAGGGTAGAACGAATGATAGACACTTCGAGGGAGAAGTGTCTATTTTCTAAGAGCTTTCGGATCCATAAAAGGTGTGCAAGGTTTAAACCTCATAACAAAAGAAGGAAGAGGACTCGTCAAGTCCCGAAAGCATCAAGACCATCCATTTTGGAGGACAGGTGGCAAAGATCTGGATCATTTCATGAATTCGAGGTTCATGAGTTTGGAGGGCAGACCAAATTCTTGGTTTTGTGAAGTCCCAAGTTGCTAGGAGCGGGGAAGGAGATCTAGACCGATAGATCTAAGCCATGAGAGAACCATTGGATCAGAACCGTCGTGTGGTATTGAATATCGGGGGTTCAAGGGATGAAAGAATTTATTTTCGACTGCAAAGTCGTGAAGTGTCGAGCACCAAGGGATCATGTGAACACATAGCACATCCATTAGGTGGGGCCACATGGTTGATAGGTGGCATAACAACAAGCACCCAAAGAAAGGTGGAAGTGGGTGGCAGGTGGTGGACACACGTCGCCTGGGAAGGAGTCAGCCCATTGTTGGCTTATTGCATTTTAGGGATACACAAAGGAAGAGCACGAGGGATAAACACTTCAACTCATGAGGTCATGAGTTGTGAGCAATGCTAGTGTTTAGCCTAGCCTACGGTTATATGTGGAAGGCATTAAGAAGGAGGAGCCATACCTGTATCGCATCTCGGGTATCGAAGATTTGGAGAAAGGGGATTCAAGAGCTTCAACTCACGAACTCACGAGATCGCGAGTCATGAAAAGTTACTTTGGGTGTAGGGCTTGATCATAGCACCATGGTCTCTTGGAGGAGGTGAAGTTCACTCCTTGTGCATGTTCGTATAGGTGGGGTTTTCATGAAGGACCCGTGGATTGCATTCGTGAGGTTCCAATAGGGATCCGAGGGAGCTGCTTCGGCTCGAGGAGAATTTAGAATGATCATGTGCAGATCTCGGTCAAAGGGTCGGGGGTCTGCATCAATTTGGTATCAGAGAATGTTTCTTTCGGTATATTGCAGGCAGAGGGAGCCATAGGAAAAAGGAAGGAAAAGTGTTGAAACTTTGTTGTGATTGTTCGCAAATACGTATCAATCAATAGACAGTCAGGTCAACTATAAGGAGAGGCTGGAAGCACTCATGGTTGTAGAGTGACAACAACAAGTTTTCCAGGATGGCAGACAAGAATAGGAAGATGGCTACTGTCGAGTAAAATTAATTATTGTAAATTCAACAATAAATTATCAATCTGGGAGGTTCATAAACTTACGAGGTGTAAGCACAAGAAATGTAGGGCTAAAGTGAACTAGCCTAATCTAGCATTCAAAAGGAAATCACTCATGACTGAATGAGATCTAATTATTAAAGTGTGTAAAATTGCATTAAAGGAAACTAACCTAATGCTAAATAGAACTTGCAAATGAAATTGAATCTAACTATGAAAGCATGGAATCTAGAATTAATCTATGAAAACATGAAAGTACGTGAATTAAATCCAATCAAATCATTTAAAAAGCATCTAAAACAACACATGACAAAAAGGTAAATGACAAACCACTATGAGAAAGTAAAATCTTACATTAAAACAATCCAATACATGACAAATAATGAAAATCACTATCTCAAAACTACAAGACTATGAATCAAAACTCAATCACTCTATTCTTATATTCTCTATTCTAAAGAGAGGCCTCCTTCAAAATGAGGAGATAACACTCTTATTTATACATGAATGAAGATAACAAACTCATAATTACGGATCCACTTTTCTCTCAACCTCTCCCTTCAAATCCTCCACAAATATCTTGGATAAGATATTCTATCCACGATCTTCTCCTTGAAGTTAGCTTGAATGATTATATCCAAATCAAAACTTGAAGATGAAATTCGAATTTGACGCTAGGTGGTGATTTTTGACTTTGTGGAAATCTTCAAATATGCCTGTAGTCATCATAAAACTCATCCAACTTTGAGATATAATAAAAATATGTTAATTTTCTAGTATTTAATCACAAATTCTATTAAAAATACCTGAAAATAAATAATTTGGAAAAGGGAAATATAAACCCATATGTATTAGGAAAGTGATGGAAATTAATGGTTTTATGGAAGGATAAAGTAAGAAGGAGGTGATAAATGGTGTATCATCAAGGAATAAAAGGTGTTTTTATGCGGCCCAACATTCCCCCCAACTGAAGTTGTTGCATGTCCTCATGCAACTATGAATTGATTCTCTTTAGATTTTTGTCATCTTAGCTATGGCTTTACATGATGATAATGTGTAACAATAAATCATTTCATGGTGAATGCTATATAAGTGGCAGGAAAATTTCTTATGGTTGGTTCTTGTGTTAACAACATTTATTCATTTTACTTATTTTCTTGTTGCAAGTCATAATATTGGAAACATGCATGTACTAGAGATGATAAGTCATCAATGTACTTCGAAAGCCCTTTCTTCTTCATATTTGAATCATGCCAATACATATCAATTCTTTTGGAATCAAAATGCAATGAAACATAGTTTGGGAAAAACATGTTGGTTAATGGAAAATGAGATGATGAATATGTAAATGGAATTATGAAATGAATATCCCCCCCCCTAACTGAAGATGTGGTATGAAAAAGGGAATGTAATTATGGTGAGAGAATTTTCCAAATTTATTTATTTCTAGCATTTAAGGAATTGCATGATTAAAGATTAGAAAAGAACATACCTCCACTTACCCAAAAAGTTGATGAACTATGCAATAGGAATGTGGCATTTGTTGTTGAAAAATCCGAAGTGAAAGCGGAAATGTGAGAGTCTCATATGGCTGAAAATAATGCTAGATGGTATTGAACAGGTACTGAACAAGTGTTGAAAGAGTGTTGAAACAAACTGGTGCAAAACTGGTATGAAACTGGTACAAAACCGGTACCGAACCGGTGCAGAATAGAATCTAAAAATACTGAAAATGGAAAGAAACAATAACTGCAATGAGAACAACCTGATCAAATTTATATCTAGTCAGATATCGAGCTCCAAGCTCTGTAACTGAAAACCAACTGCAACTGGGCAAGCATCGAAAACCGGCTGAGGTACAGAAAAATTTCCATTTTGGAGCAAAACAAATTTTTGACTAACTCTGAACCTATCCTCCTTTTATTTCTAAGAGGAATCAACCAAAATCATAAAATCTGCAACAACTACAAAGCTCATACCCGTGGTACAAATCTTTATTGTGTGAATAAATTTTCTTGAAGTCGAACACAAAAAGAAATCATTGGATTACCGACAATTAATGTATGTCGCTAACCAATGCGAGAGGACCCACCATTAATGTCAATGGGGCTCAGGGTACCAATAGTGAATCTTAACATGTACGAATAAAGGTTTTGATGTCGAGTCCCCTGTAAGATATATCAATCAAGAGACATTAATGCATTCCCATGATTGTTAGCGAGGAAATCTTCCATTAAGGCATGCAGATTCCAAGGTACTAAATAGTCTCTAGCCTCAACTCTAGATAAGGTGTTGATGTCGATGGAGTGAGACTTGTTGGAAGGTGGACCTTAATGTATCCCACATCATCCAACAGGAGTGCAAAAAATTTGCAAAAAATGATTTGGTGGAACGATGAACACTTAAGAGTGGATTTTTCGAGCCCTAGTTAGTTTATGCTCATTGATTTTTCACATTTCAAGAGTCTGAAAAATGGCTAAAAGAAAACTCGATTATGAGGCAAAAGGTGAATGAAAATCAGGCAAAATGTATGTGATTCAGAAAGGGTAGTCATGTGGAAAATCATGGTGTATAAGGAAATTGAAATATTGAATTTCAACATGGATGAGTCTGAAGGAGGGTGGTAAGGAAACATATCATGAATCAATTGATTTTCTGAAATATTGGTTATAGAAGCAAATGTCGTGACATGCACAAAGGAAAACTCAACCCCTTCAATTTTTTAATAAAACATCTTTCTGAAAAGTTTTCATGATTCGTGAAGTCACTTCTAAATGCAATTTGAATGTTTTTGACCCTAAAAAAAAAATGTTAGCGATTTCCTGCAACAACCTTGTGAGAATATTGATAAACATAAAGTGCAAGAAATATTTTCTTAGCAAATCAAGTCAAAGAAAATGAATGCAATGTATTTTATACCTGACAGCGGTAACTCCTCTTAAGCAGTCTTCCTCGTCAAAACCTGTTTCTGAATGACTTGCGAAAAAAATTTAGTGTAAGCATGAAATTTATGGTTTTGAGAGGATTTGTAAGTCCATTCACAATTTTTTTAAAATTTGTTTTAATTGTTTTTTATTTATTTTATTTTATTTTATAAAGTTTTTTTTTCATTTACAAAAACCCTCTTTCTAAAAAAAAGATTCTTTGTGTTTTTATATTTTTATATGTGTTTTATATTAGTTTATATATAGATATATTTATAAACTAATGAAATTTTATTATTTTTATGTTTTTTTTTTAATTTATTTTTTAAAAATACTACAACTTTATTATCTCAAGTAATACCACTTCTGATTGGTGAATGTTTTTTTTTTTTTTAAGAGAATGTCTCATTTTAAAACATTAATGTTAACCAACCAAAAGTATCCATAAGCAAGTGTGTTTTATTGTTTTTGTTTTAATCTAAAGAAAATTAAAATAATGAAAATTCTACTAAACCATAAACTAGGATTGCAAGCAAAACACAAATTACAATTGCTTATACAAAATTTCAATTCTTGACAACTGTGTCATGCCACAATCATTCCTTCATATAGTTCAAGATGAGGTTTATCTTCTAAATTTGAACGTGAATGAACTTCACTGCTCTTGATTCTCCATGAACCTTCTGTCAGCATGCATCGATAAGAAAATAATATTCAAACGTCCATGCTGATTGGTATCCACTTTGAATTTAGTTTGAGTAATGACTGGGCATTCCACTTGGCATAGACGTTTCTTGCAAATCCGTTATTTCCTGAAATCTGTCTTTTAAATGTTCAAAAAAACACAAACTTCTCTCAAACCAAGCAGAATTTTGGCTAACCTTCTGCGTGTCAACTAAATAAGACCCTTCTGCATGAAACCCATGTTGCCTATCTTCAAAATTTTGCTCCATTTGCTCAAAAATTGAACCCAAAGTTGACTATTTGTGAGTGGATGTTAACTAACAGAAATATTGGACCAATGAGCAAGATCGTGCTGCCAAGTATGAGAGCATGGCAGATAACCATGAGCAGATAATAATAAACCCAACCAATCATGTGAAACCTCAGCTTATTCCCTTAATAGTCGAGCATTCAAACTTCCTTATTCTACGATCCACACCGAGATCTTAGTTTGGGTAATTAATTCGGTGTTGTTTTTTTTTTCGTGCGTTGAATGGAGTTTGCAAAAAACCCATCTGATCACCCTATTCTCGGGCCGATACCTAATATTTGATAAATATGCAATGGAATTTGATGGATATGCTAGGAGATTTGATGGATATGAATCTCCTTGTGATGGCTATATCAGATGAAGCAGATCTAACCAAATTGTTAAGCAAAGAGTAGAATTTTTTCACAACTATCGGCCAGTCAATCCAGCTCAGAAAGATTTGATCTCGGATCCTCCTCAAGAGCCATTACTATCTCTCCCGTATGAAAAAAATCTGCATCTAGATTGGAAAACATCCCATAATGTGCTAAGAGTTTCTAGCTTGGCCACACAAACTACGTTCAAAGCACCAGAAGTGAAGATTGAAGAAATGGAAAAGAAAAATTTACTTATCCAAAAGAAACTACCATGAGTCTATAATGTCATTTCTGCAACTCAAACCAGAGACGAGCTGGCTGAGATAAAAGATTATTGTGGCATAAATTTAAACAAAGTTTAAATGAGAAAAATGTCTTTGCATAGTCAACAAAGTTTTAGGAATATGTAATGTCCCCACTTTGGGACATCATCACAGGGCAGAGATTTATGATGACCAGAGTAGCCAGATGGATGCTAGAGCGAGTACAGGGGTATTTGAGAGGCATTGTGGGGTCTATCTTGCATTAATGATCATATTCCATCATTATGATCCATTCCGCATAGGTTGGATTTGGTTTTGTTGCATTTCCATGATTTCCATGATTTTGACTATTTTGAGCTATAAGTCAATGGAATTCACTGAAGAGGTCATTTTGGGCACATTACTTGGAGGAACCTCTCAGTGTAATAGCTCATTAGAATCAGGAGGAGAAACACTACAGGATGGGATGGCTAGAAGTGACTTTCAGTGGCCAGGGAAGCCATAAGGAGAGATAAGGAGATTTTCAAAGGTAAAAAGGTTAATTAATTAATTAAAGTGAATTAATTAATTAATTAAATATTAATAAAATGAAAGTCACTTTGGAGTGACAAGGTGAGCCAAAAAGTATAAAGGAAAGGCAAGGGCCTCTTCTCATTCATTCATGTATGATCTTAT
>JZKD02S2170969.1:129870-149868 GCA_000966675.3 Picea glauca
CATCTTCATTGTAGCAGGTTTCTCTATTTTATGAATAAAGAAGAATTGAGATGTTTTGGCTTGTCTATCTTATTGCATATGGTTGAGGTATGTTCCATGGTTATATCTTTCTATTCTTGCTGCATACACACATATAAACACATCTAAAAGGTAGATCAACAAAGTGTTTGACGAAATACCTCACTCAGAAAAAGTTTTAAAAAGACACCAAAACAATGATGATCCTTGCATAATGGCTTGGGATCATTATAGAATAGCACAATTCTAGTTTCACTATTCTTGGCCCAAGCCAAACAATGAACTTTAAGCATTCAAATCCAGGCAATGTGGAAATTTAGAAAAGTTTCAGATCTTAATTTTTATTGTTTTTGTTTGCAAGTTTTAGCGTGGCAGGTGCAAGTTGATATGATTCCGCCATATTCAATGTAGACTGAAATTCATGGAAGGAGAAATGTGCAGACAACTAAGGTTTTGAAAAATAGATTTTTTTTTTAATAATTTTTAATGTGTTTTTGTTTTATTTGTGTTTATAGGTTTTGATATGAGAGAAAAGATGGAATATACAGGCGGAAAAATACATGCGAAGGAGATTAGGTTGTGTTTTTTTAAGTTTTGATGATTTTTTTTAAATGTGTTTTTATTTTATTTTGATGTTTGCAGGTTTCATCTCGAGGATAAATGCACAGAAGAATGGAATAAAAATAAAATAATTTTTTATATTTTTATTATTTAGTGTTTTTATTTTTTGTTTTTTTAATTCTAGATGCAAAACTAAATGTTTATTTGCAAATGCAAAAAAAAACTAATGAAAATGTTTTTCATTGTTGTTTTTTTTATACCTAAAAAGAATTTAGAAAAATTCCATTCTTAAAAATGTTTTTAAAGCATCATTTTTGTTGATTTTGAAATTACGCATTTATCCAAAAATTAAACCTTAAAACTAAAAGTGTTTTATTCCCTAACCTACCTACCCTATTCTAATTGAGAATTATAATTATTTACGTGTAAACTAACTTCCAATGTAACCATCTACGTAGCATTAGTAAAAATATATTCACATGTGGTTTTGAAATTTGCACTTTGAAATGTACAAAAATGTAAGAAATCAATTGTCGTAAATGCGATTCAATGAAATAAGGAAGAAAGCATTGTACTGACCTAATAGTTGATTGAAACCATTGTTTGATGTAGTTTTCGTAGGCTTGATTTCTTTCCTCATACAAATCACTCTTCATCTCCTCTTCATCATCCTCTTCGATCTCAAGCTCAATTGATTTCTCCTCATGAGATATGGGTATCTCATGGACTATAGGTTCTTCTTTCACTACGGTCTACGCAATTCATCCCAAACTTATGTTCATCATCTACGCAATTCATCCCAAACTTATGTTCATCATGTTCTTGTTCTTGTCTCTCCATATAGATTTAGTAGAAAAGAGGCTCTTACATCACCAAAAGGATATGAAATCTGAATCTAAAAACTAAACGAATTAAACTGTTTGTAGAAAACACACTCTTGCAAAAATAAAAATAACACACTTCAGAAACAAAAATAAATCAACTTAAAAATCAAGTGCGATGGGTGCAAATTGGTATAGAATCAGTGAAAAACTAGAAAGAAACTAGTATGAAATGAGTGCAAAATCGGTACAAAACTAAAAATGAACAAATGTGAAAATAAAAAAAAACAAACTAGTATGAAAGAAAAAACTAGTGCATAATGAAACCAATCCAAACTTACACTTACAGAAATGTAAATTCAACTAACTAAAGAAAACTCACACATCCTACATGTACCGACTCTGACGAGGTCGAGCCCGTTCAGTCTCTCGAACGATGCGTAGGCTCCTCCCCACGTCTTACTGCCCTGACACCTCTGAGTTTAGGAACATGACTAAAACACACTCGCATGAAATAAAATCAATTGCACACAATTGAAAATAAAATCTAACTCTAACCCTTTCAACACCTCCCCGGCAACGGTGCCAAAATTGTCGAGTAAAATCAATGCTTGTAAATTCAACAATAAATTATCAATCCGGGAGGTTCGTAAACTTACGAGGTGTAAGCATAGGAAATGCAGGGCTAAAGTGAACTAGCCTAGTCTAGCATTCAAAAATAAATCACTCATGATTGAAATGAGATATAATTACGAAAGCATGTAAAATTGCATTAAAGGAAACTAACCTAATGCTAAATAGAACTTGCAAATGAAATTGAATCTAACTATGAAAGCATGAAATCTAGAATTAATCTAGGAAAACATGAAAGTACGTGAATTAAATCCAATGAAAGCATTTAAAAACCATCTACAACAACACACAACAAAAAGGTAAATGACAAACCACTATGAGAAAGTAAAATCTTGCATTAAAACAATCCAATACATGACAAATAATGAAAATCACTATCTCAAAAATACAAGACTATGAATCAAAGCTCAATCAATCTATTCTTCTATTCTCTATTCTAAAGAGAGGCCTCCTTCAAAATGAGGAGAGAACACTCTTATTTATACATGAATGAAGATAACAAACTCATAATTACAGATCCACTTTTCTCTCAACCTCTCCCTTCGAATCCTCCACAAATATCTTCGATAAGATATTCTATCCATGATCTTCTCCTTGAAGTTAGCTTGAATGATTATCTCCAAATCAAAACTTGAAGATGAAATTCGAATTTGAAGCTAGGTGGAGATTTTTGACTTTGTGAAAATCTTCAAATATGCTTGTACCATCATAAAACTCATCCAACTTTGAGATATAATAAAAATATGTTAATTTTCTAGTATTTAATCACAAATTCTCTTAAAAATACCTAAAAATAAATAATTTGTTAAAGGGAAATATAAACCCATATGTATTATGAAAGTGATGGAAATTAATGGTTTGATTGAAGGATAAAGTAAGAAGGAGGTGATAAATGTTGTATGATCAAGGAATAAAAGGTGTTTTTATGTGGCCCAATAGCTACTGAAGGCCATGGACGTGGTGGAAAGAAGAACGATCAGTAGAAAGGAAAATATGAGATGGATAAAGAACTCACCGAGATAAGAGCGAGGATGGAGGAGCTTGCATTTCAAATGCAACAGAGTGCAAGAACATGATGGGTGTATGAATGGCCCATCAAGAAGAAGGTGAAATGGCCAGTCAAGGAATTGTTGGCCAGAAGACAGAAAAGGTTGTTGGAAATATGGATGAAGTATGCTAAAAGCCTCAGAGACATAGAGGAAGTGGTTCACACTTGTGAATCAGTGACTGGGAAAAATCTCAGTGGCTATGAGAATGAGATGAGATCACTAGAGGATCTCGTAGATTGCCAAGTGGGAAACAAAAATTTCTCAATTTGCCAGGTGGGCAGGGAGAAGGAGATGAGATTGTCTGAAAGTATCGGTAGCTCATAAGTGAGTTCATGTCAATAAGGAGTGTTGATGGAGATAAGATCGACTAATCTCACAGAATGCTAAGTGGGCAGCAGAAAAATCCCAAATTTCCAGGTGGGCAAGGGATAAAATATGATCTCAGAGGTGAGTTCATATTAGTCTGGAGAGCTGATGGAGAAGGAGGATCATAAATGTCTTCTAGTCATTGGAGGAATTGAGATATTCCTGCCACTTAGCCCAATTGAGTTGATATCTTGTGTTGCATAGGTAGCAACAATGGAAGGACAACCCATTGTGACTATCAAAGAGATGGATCTGATGTCAGAAGTTTCTCAAGGAGAAGAAGAGGAGCACACAGTTGACATGCTCACTCCTTGGGAGAAGGAGATAGAAATGTTGGAGGATTGGTTGAACAATCCAGAGTCGATAGATGATTTCCATGAGAAGAAAATCATACAGATGTTAACAGAGGAGCATTCCGAGGAATCACTCAGAAATTTCAGCCAGGGAGTTGAATAGATGATGATAACTGTGGTTTCGAGGCATGCAACAGAAGATGAAGGAGAATTCCAGTCTAGGGAGCAGCTGGAGGAAGCTGGAGATATTCTAGTAGGAGAGATGACAGTCAAGCTGTCAGAAGAGGAAGCTGAGAAGAGACTTAGTGATGGAAATGTAGAAAAGGAGTCTATAGCAGAGTGGCTAGCTAGTGCCATAGAAGAGTAAAACAACATGGGGGATCATGATGATCTACCCACCGATAAGGAGGAAGTGTAGCCAAGGAGACTGCATAAAGGGAGTCAGCCACTGCAACAGTTGGATGAGGAGATTGACGAGATCAGAAGGCTAATGATCTGATTAGCCGACGCGGTTAGCAAAGGGAAGCTGAGCAGAGTAGAACCTACCATAGCAGTAGGGAAACAACAGTAGCAAAGCGATGGAGCTGATGGACAACTCCAAAGAACTGTTTTGGATCCAGGTGGATTTCAACAACGATGTCGGGAAGCTCATGAGCAGGAGCTCATGAATTTTTCACAGCAGAGGAGTATGATGCAGGAGCATCGATCCAAGCTAGTTATGTGCCATCCAGCCAACACATCAAAGCACAGATTTAATGGAGGAGAGAGGCGTAGCCTTCTCGATTTTCAAAATTTGAAAATTGTATTAAATGTTGTAAGGCTGGTAGCGCCAAAAGACATGCATGTGTGCAGGATTTAGATAAAGGTTTCCTTAAATGGTTGTAAGGCTGAGATCTAGATCTAATTCAGACTAGAAAGCCATTCAATGTAATTGAATGTAAATTAATGAGAGTTGGTGAGATGGAGGGAAGAGCTCGAGGAGCCCCTTTTGTAAAAAGATCCTTTGTATATGTAGGATTAGTCAACAGAGTCTATAGAGAAGGAGAGTAAAAGTAGAGAGAATAGGTTAGAGAAGAGAGAGTTGAGACTCTGTTGCAGTCCGAGCTCGAACACATTGTAAAGAGGCATTTCATATTAATACAATCAGAGCAGTTTTTCCTGCATGTTATTCTGTGTATGTTGATGACTGTCTTTATCTTTTTATGATATGTTGTAGATGTATGTTAGATGTGCATTTGCAGGGATAGATAGATTTTACTATCTACGGATTTACTGATTTCACGTCTAGTTCTTTGAGGCTTCATGCAAGAGGTTACATGACAGAACGATGTGGGTTCTATACGCCAATGCATAGAGTGCACTTCTAAATTATGCAAGATTTGGACAGAGTTGTGACAAGAGGGTGTACCAGAGGAAGTATTAGACCCAGGGAGAAGCCTCAAGGTTGTTGAACACCTTGAAGGTAATATTGTTTAGAGGAAGACACAGAGAAAACAAAATCTCTAAGGGTTCTTTGGAAGATCTGCCAAGAGGGCATTGAGAAAATGCACAGGATGCATTGAGGGGAACTCTATTTTAATTTTAGTGAGAAGACAGAGTCACTGAGGATTATGGATAACTCTGCGAGGAGGGCATTGAGTTGGTGCAAGTGTGTACAGAAGGAACTCTTTTGAGTATTGAGATAAGATAAGTGTCATAGAAATACACTCACAGGTTTACTGAACACCTTGTAGGCTCATAAAAGAATGCATGAGAAAAAATTTATAGAAGAGGGAACTTCCATCCCTTTAAGGAGAAGGCAAGGGTCAAATCCCTTAGAGGTTCAAACAGGAAAATATCAGGATGGATAGCATAGTTATGTGTAGGGACCCAGTAAGAAGTGCATAGGTCAGGAAACCCTTTGAAGTTTCAGAGTGAACAAATCTCAAGTGGAGGAATGCCTCTTAGAATACATATGGGAGCCAAGGTTATAGGATTTGTAGCAGAGACAAAGGCCGAGGCCTTTTGGAGAAATGAATCTTCCAAGGGAAAGGAAGAAGGGCATGCTAAACGTAGAGAACAACTACTGTTAGATCAGCTAGAGAGGCAAGATATAGGTCGTTGAAGTCTATGTCCAGACACATGTAGGAAAGTGCACAAGGAAGAGAAAGAGATATGGGCTGTCAAATCTTGTGTAGAGGACCGATAGCCGTCGGATTCAGAAGAAGGTGCAAGGGGTTTAATCCCTGGGAAGCCACAAAGATGGGTAGAATGGATGGCATAAACTTTGAGGGAGAAGTGTCGATTTGTCGAGAGTCGTCGGATCCAAAAAGTGTGTGCGAGGTTTAAACCTTGTAACAGCAGAAGGAAGAGGACTCGTCAAGTTCCGAAAGCATCAGGACCGTCCATTTTGGAGGACAGGTGGTAGAGATATGGATCATTTCACAAATTCAAGGTTCGTGAGTTTGGAGGGCAGACAAAATTCTTGGTTTTTCGAATTCCCGAGTTCCGAGGAGTGGGGAAGGATATCTAGACTGATGGATCCAAGCCACGGGAGAAACGTTGGATCAAAACCCTTGCATGGTATCACATATTGGGGGTTCAGAGGTTGGAAGAATTTCTTTTCGACTGCGAAGTCGTGAAGTGCCGAGCGCCGAGGGCTCATGCGAACATGTAGCACATCCGTTAGGTGGGGCTGCATGGTTGATAGGTGGCGTAGAAACAAGCGCTCAGAGAAAGGTGGAAGCATGTTGCAGGTGGTGGAGACATGTCACCTGGGAAGGAGTCAACCCATTGTTGACTTATTGTGTTTCGGGGATTCGCAAAGGAGGAGCACGAGGGCTCAACACTCCAACTCGTGAGGTCGCGAGTTGTGAGAAGTGCTAGTGTTTATCCTAGCCTACAGTTATATGTGGAAGGCGCTAACAAGGAGGAGCCATACCTATATCACATGTCAGGTATCAGAGGTTTGGAGAAAGGGGAGTCGAGAGTTTTGACTCACAAACTCATGAGATCGTGAGTAACAAAAAATGCCTTTGGGTGTAGGCATTGATCATAGCTTTGTGGTCACTTGGAGGAAGTGAAGCTTGTGCCTTGTGCATGTTCGCACAGGTGGGGTTTTTATAAAGGACCTGTGGATCGAATTCGTGAGGTTCTAGTAGGAACCAAAGGATCCACTTTGGTTTGAGGAGAATTTAGAATGATCTTGAGCGGATCTTTGCCAGAGTGTATCAAGGGTATTAATCAGAGAAGAAGCTCAATGCCTTGATAAATAGATATCAGAATGAAATATAATACTTTTCAATGGGAAAACCTCCTTTATAGTAGAAAGAATGAACAAGAATGGTATGCGATGATTCTAAAACTAGGTCTCCATAGTATATATATATATATATATATAAGACAAAGGATACAATTGTAATTAAATGGTCTAGTCGACAAGAATAATATAAAAATAGAAATATAACTCACTATCTAAGGATTTACATGGGATTTTATACCTAACAAGGGGCTTTGTATGAGGCTTAACATTCCTCTCACCTTGAAAAAAGTGTTTTCGTCAACACTGGACTAATTGTGGGTTTTTTGTATGAATAAATCATCTTCCCATGTTTCCTCTTTCATTGGTAGGTTCTTTGATTTGATTAGGTACTAAGTAATTTATTGATGTCGCAACTACTTAATCCTTATTTCAAGGATTTTTTTGGTTCTAGTATTATTTTTCCTTAGTCATTAATCTATGGTAAAATAAATTGATTTTGGATATTGACATTGACAACCTTATTTAAACAATAAAAATGGAATATTAGATGTAGATGTGAAGGTGGAGGAAACTTCAATTTGTAAGCCATAATTACAATCCTCTACAACACCTTATAGGGGCCATAATGCTTGGGTTCTTGTTTATTGTCCTTCTTTTGTTTCTTGAGGGACATATTATATGGTTGCAACCTAAAAAACACCCAAACCCCCACTTCAATTTCCCCCTCACTGTGATGTTGATCTACTTGTTCTTTCATCCTATCTTGTTATATAACCAAGTTGTTCTTCAATATTTTGAGAACCTCTTGTTGGTTCCCTATATATTATGTTATAACCCTATAATTTATAGGATCAACTGGTGACTGAAATGTTATCTCTTTAGTGTTTTTGTTTGTCAAATATTTTTCATTCTGCAAATAATTTGAGAAAAAAGAAAGAAAAAGAAAAAGAAAAGAAAAAGAAAAAGAAAAGAAAAGAAAGTGAAAAAGAAAAGAGAAAGAAAGAAAGAAAAAGAATAAAAGAGGGCATAAAAGAAATTCAATAGAGCCCCATGAAATAACAATGATTTGGTCCATACAGTTCAAGCATGGCCAAGTCCTTTTGAATTGATGTTGATAGGAGTAGTGAATAATCTTGCCTAAACTATTTAATATTAGTCAGGTGGTTTAGGTTAGCTAGTGAATAAATTTGACCAAACTACCTAATCTTGGTTAGATAACCCCAGGATAGAGTAATTTCTTAGTCCAACAGTTTACTATGGGCTAATTGTCATAGGTAATTAGGTTAGAGCATCGGGTAGTTTGCTTTATCTCAATAAAACAAGTATGATGATCGATGTTGAACCATATCTTTGGGGTTAAAAAGTTTTGATGTCTAACCCCTTGGTGATAAAAACACGGAAAAGCTTGGGAAAACCCACAATATGCACTTATCCTAAGTTTTCGAAGCACATATGCCTTCGCGCTCACAGTTAAAGCATAGCTCATGTATGAATGGTTCATATGTTTGTGCCCAGATCTATGGTTGTCAAGTATTTATGGACCCCCCCGACCATTCTACCTTTAACGGTGGGGGGGGGGGGGTTCCAAAATCGGAGATAACAAAGGACCGCATCTTAATGGCTTAGGTGTCAGTGCCTAGATCCACGGCTTCGATTGAATTATAGACCCCCCCCCGTACCGTTCTTCTTTTAATGGTGGGGGGGGGGGGTGTCCGAAATGTGGTTTAAACATCACGCACATATCTATGGTCAAGAAGAAAGTGCGCAAATCGATGGCTGATGATGTGTTTCGGACCCCCCTGATCGATCTATTTTTAACGGAGGGGGGGGTTTCCGAAATGGAATATTTTCTGGTGGGCCCTTTATTTCTATGTGTAAAGAATTCATTGGTTCTGAATCCCACCAATTATTACTGTCTCACATGCCCTGTCACCCTATGATGTCATTTTCCACCTTTTTCCCTAAGGGTCACATCTCATAACTATGACAGTCCATTCCCCTGTTCATCCATTAAAAGTTCCTTCACCGTGGTCACTTCTCCCAATCAATACCCGCCACGTCACCTAGTCATATTCTTCAATCATTGTCACCTGCCATCTCACGCTCTAAATGACCCGTTGGTCATTTATTACTGGCTAACTTATCTGTTAACCTGCTCACATGTCCTTAGCGCCCAATGGGTATCCGTTTTCTCAAAACTACCCCCATCTTTCATTCTCTCATCATTTACGTTGTGACCACACCAGAGAATATGTTTCCCTATTTTCCTCTCCATTACAGTCAGTTACCCAAAGCCACAATAATCCCCGTTAACTTTTGTTTTACTTGCAGGTATTGTTACAGTGATGGTGCCAAAATCAAAAAAATAGAGGCCGAGGAAAATCCTTTCCTCCCTCCTCCTTTTGACCTTGATAGGATCCCTCTAGTTGAAAAAGACCATTTAATCGCAGACACCAAATGAGAATTCAACTTCACGGACCTACAGTCATGGCTCAAAGAAATTTTCTTAGACCAAAGAGAGGGAATTGGGCTCTGGGAGTCCAACCTTCCCCTGTATCTTTTCCCCCAGGTTCACCACTTCCTTGAATTTACCCTCAAATGCCAATCCCATTACCTCCTCGACCAGACAAACATAGTTTCTTCATCAGGAGAAACTGTGTTCTTCATTACACTAGAAGCCATTGATCAGATGATGCAGATACCCAGAGTTGAATCTGCCTCACCTTTCAACCTTGAAATCATCACAAAACTATACAAGAAGTTATCATTTCCCCAAAGAGCTCAGATTTTCAATCTTTTTCTCCCACAAGCCACTCAACTCCCCACTACAAATCCCCCATATCCTTCATCCCTGTTCTAAGTGAAGGGAAACCAGATCATCTCGTTGCTTTGTGTCCTGCTTGGGTATTTTTCGAACCAATGGGTGGATGAACCCATATTGGGTTTTCTGTCCATATTCTCCACATAGGAGAAACCCACCACTTAGTTCGACTACATCACTTTCCTGGAAGACAACATTCATGAGCAATTCTCAAATTTCACCACAGAAGGCATGTTTCGATATTCCTCAATACTTGCTTACATGTTCATTTTCTTCCAAGCAGACAAGTTTTCTTTTTCAATGCATAATATGGACAAAGATGGGAGGGCGCAGGAAGTAACAACGTGGACTTTGCTGCTCAGACAAAACTCTACAAAATTCAATTTCAAGCAGTTCATTGAGCAGTTCTACCACCCAGTGGTGAGCATGCTCAGTGGCAGACCCGAGCCAAGAATAAATTAGGATATTCAGAGAATCCTACACCTCTCATACCTTGCAAAAATGGGAGACTGGTACCTGTACCAGGACCACACAGAGATCAAAGTGTATGGGTGAGAATTGGATCCATTCAAGTTGCCCAAGTATCTTCCCTTGAGGATATTTTCCCTGGAATACATAAGACAAATGCTTAATTCAGGTGACATATCCTTTGTGTCTCTGAAGAAAAAGTAGTAGCTCTGAATCAAAGGGAATATCAAGTATTTCATCTGCAATAGCTGAGGTGTCGAGGAGGAAGAAGATAGATTGCTAAAAGAAATGAAGTTTTTTGTTAGTTCCACGTGGCACTATGATCCGTGCAGGATAATTTATGAGATGAGGATTAAAAATAATAATATCCCATATGTTCACACATCTAGGCCTGAGGTAGAGAATTTCTCCAACCAAAAGACTCACAGGAAAAGGAAATAGCTAAAACAGAAGGGGAAAAGGACGAGATGCTCAAACTAATCATGGAGAAAAATGCACAGTTGAAGGAAATGGAAGCAGAATTGGAAAAACTAGTGAAAGAGAAGGAGTAGTCAAAGCCCATGGAAGTCATTCCACTGAGCGTAGTTCCACTCACAAGAGTGAGCACAATGTCTATAGCAGAAATTCCCTTGACAACTCCACTGATAGCTCTGGAGAAAATAATTGAACTGGCTAAATCCATGGAAGAGATGAATTTGCAAGAGACAGAGATTAGCAAACTTAAAAAGGAGATTGATAACCTTCAAGAACTGAAATCTTCCTTCCAAACCAGCTACTCCAAGGAGAAACAAACTTCACACAAGCTTAAACACGAATTGCAACAACTTCAAAAGCAAATAGTGGCGGGAAAAACACTTGTTGAGGTCAAAGAAAGTGTATGAATGGATATCACCAAGTATATGAATTAAGTATGGCCGATGATACAAATCATGTTCGAGAAAAATGATCTGGTGCAAAGAAGTCAGTAGTCTATCAAGAAGATAAGAAAAGAACTGGGAGAGATGCCCATAGAAGCTGTTGAGATCATCAAATTTTTGAATTCCAAAACCAGAGAGGAGCTATAGGATTTGAATATTGAAGATAAGACAAAGACCATCCTTGAGGTCAATAGGGTCCTGACTAAGAGAGGAATGATGATATAGCTCGAGGAAAAGGTCTAGACCATGGACACAAGAGTGCAAAAATTTTTCAGCAAGATCGAAGCTCTGTAGAAGAAAGGCCTTCCTGGTTTGAGAGTTATAAATGACAAGTTAATGACATTTTCCGATTACAAAAAGAAACTAGCCACTGTGGCTAAGGATAGCTAAAAATTCTCAAGAATACAAGGCAATATCACGGCCAAGGCATTCTTAGATGCTTTACAGTTAGACATCAGCATACAGCATGAGATCCAGTACATCTTCATAATCAAGACAACTTTTGCAAAGTACATAAAAATGGATGAAGTATACCGAAGATTACTCAAATTCATCGTTCCCAGTCACCTTCGATGGGAATAGCTTTGCAATCTAATCGAGTAGTCGATGAGGTGTCCAATCCTAGACATCTATCTAGTTATACGAGGTCATGCAAAGGCCTCACCAACAATTCACCCTAGAAATCAGCATGAAGTTTTGACACATCATCAAACAATTTCCTATATTTTTGTATCTTGTTCAGTTAGTTAGCTAAATTTAGATTTGCCATGTCCTTATATTTAATGACAGGATCGTTTGTAATTTTGATTATAAATACTTCAAAATTTGAAGTACTGAGGGTTGATATTTACGCTCTGCAAGCTACAAGATTGTAATATTTTTATCAAGAGATTTTCCATTAATACAAAGAGACGTTTCATAGGATTCTCGTGTGTTACTCATTGGTGATGTTTTATTTTCTATGTTGAATGTGCTTCTAGCTCAGTTGTCATATGGTTTTCGAATTTAAATCTTTTAAAAGTAATGCACGTTGTAGCATTTATCTTTGTATACCCTATTTCAGAATTTGAAAGATTTTAATGTTTATCTTCTGATGTTATAGTGAATAAATTCTTAAATGCTTCCTTACTTTAATTGATATTCTCATCTTTTTTGCTATTCATCACTTTACTACTAAATAATCCAATGAATGCATTATCTTTCCCTGTGAAAAGAATCTTTTATTTCTGGTTTAGATTTCTATCTTATAATACAGACCCCATAGCCCAATGGATGTTTAAATTTCTTTCAGCCAACTTAACAAAAACACCAACAAACCAAACAATCTTGTTTTATTTAACTAGCCTAATATCTTAAATTTAAAACATATCTAAATCATATAGAGAGATCCCTCTCTGAAGCTAGTAGGGCTAGATTCCAGTTTTGAAGTGGTTGGATAAAGTTACCTCTTGTAAGTTTCTTCTTTTTTGACAACCTATGGGAATTTATAGAGCGTTAACATAGTGGCGACTCCACTGGAGAATGAAGAAATTTTCAGCCCGACGTTTTCTTTTCCCTAGAAGAAAATTTTGTTTCTAAAAAAAATTGCAAATCTGAGAAAGAAATAATGTTTAGAGGTTGTTAAAAGCTTGTACATATTAATTTCGGACTCATAAAACTTATATATATATATATATATATATATATATATATATATATATATAAGAAATCTGGCTCCGAAAAGAGTTTACACTTGATCCCACCCAGACCCGAAACCTGAAGTAGCAACCGATAATCTAGAACATTTACTTAGGAAAAAGACCATTGCAGAAGATTTAGGGAGTCATATTCCCCTTCAGAGGTACCCTTTAGTTCCAGAGGAACTTGTTTCCCTTCAAGACCTAGACTTTGACACCATTTTTGAACAAAGCTTGTTTAGAACGAAATCTGATAGGTTTGTGTCTCAAACCATTTTAGATCCAACTGTTTTGTAACCACGAAACCCTGAAGTACTATCCCCCACTAAAAAACCTCAAACCAGTCACGCTGTGCTAGATAGCTCCTCCTCATCCTCATCTTCTGTCACTGCCCCACTTATCAGCCAGGTTGTTGTCCCACCTCCTCCACCTATCATGGCATCCAAATATTCTCCCTTGGTGTTGGCCATACCTCTACATTCTATGCCCTAGGATTATGAAACGAGACTTCCTTAGTTTGATGGTATAGGGCCCTTGAATGCACAACAACACGTTGATAAAATGAATGACTATTTTGACCTACAGGAAGTAGATGAAGATGAAGTTCAAATGAGATTGTTTGCGCAGAGTTTGATAGGTGACGTTAAGAAATGGTACAAAGGCTTACGTGTTGCCTCATTGCTCGACCTTACAGTGCTTCAAAGAATTTTTCTAGACAGATGGGAGGTAAAGAAAAATCCTCTCCAAATCTCGTGACAATACGAAAACATAAGAAGAAATCAAGGTGAGACGGTACAGGATTACTGCACCCACTTCAACAATCTGTACAATGCAATTCCAAATGATATTAAACCTCCACAAGGTTTAGCATTGATAAAATTTCTTGATGGTTTTGACGTTGATATGATGTATCAATTAAGGGAAAGAAAATCCACCACCCTAGAGGACATGCAGAAAAGCGCAATAAGCGTAGAGGCTAACCTGTTGGCTAAAAGGGCACGACAGAGGACGGAGAGGAGAGTCACAATTAAAGAGGAACCTTCCACATCTTCTTTCGATTCCAAATTGGATTCCTTATCTAGAGCAATGGAAAGGATGATGGAGAGACTTATTGTATCCGAAAGAAACCCTCCTATAGAAAACCAACCAGCTCCTCAAATTTGGAATCCTAACTTCAGAAGAAATCCTCCTCAAATCAGGCAGAGAGATCCCAGGGATCAAAGAGAACATAGGGGTTCTAATCAACAGATTAGACCACCCCTACAGGAAAATTATGCCGATAAAGGAGGAGAGGTAATTGAAGAATTGGAGGACACACACATAAACCTCATGGGCATTCACGATAACGAAACTATTTTACTCACTCGGGAAGAGCAAGAACTTTTCCTTATTTCTTAAACAAACGTGAGCAAAGAAGCTAAAGAGACCGAACAACAGGCATTTGAAAATGATATTATGGAGGTACACATGTAGTACAAACTACAAAGTAAGAAGACAGATGAAAGTTCCCCCAAAAAGGTAACCGAAACAAAGAAAACAATCGAGACCAAGAAATCCCCTGAGCCTTCTACCAAGAAGATCCCTAAGAAAGGTAATGTTGAAGCTCCAGCAAAAAGAAACCTTACCATTTTACAAAGATCATCGCAGAATGAGGTTTCATCAATCAACCCACCAAATACTTCTACCCAAAAGACTATGGTGGACAAACCAAAATCGCTGAGCCAAAGCAGAGCACCTACTCCTTTCAGCCTCGAAGGGGAATAAGCCAAAGTGAAAATTCCCATTCCTCTTTTCAAGTTGATGAGTAAGGACGCTTACCGATCGCAAGTGATCAAAGCACTGAGCATTGAACCTGATATAGGCACAAAGGCTTTAACCGTTGGATCGACAAATCATTTGGACACAATAAATCTTACTGATGATCAACCTGAACTCCTATTTGGTCCTGAATTTGATGGTAAGACTGACACTGGTGTTTTCGCTCCTTTTTACATTAGCCTTAATATACATGACTTGATTCTGCACAATGCTATGTTAGATTTAGGTGCTTCCCATAACTTGATGCCTAAAGCAGTGATGGAAAAATTGGGACTTGAGGTCACTAGACCTTACAAGGATTTACACTCTTTTGATTCCAACAAAGTCAGATGTATCAGATTGATCAAGGACTTATGTATCACTCTAGTTCAGATTCTAGCAAAAAGCATGGTTATGGATGTTGTGGTCGCATACATTCCCCCAAAATATGGTATGTTGTTGTCTAGGTCTTGGGGGGGCAAGTTGAAAGGTACTTTGCAGTTGGATATGTTGTATTCCACCGTCCTAGTATTCGGGAATCATAGAAGACTATACAGAGAGACACTGATGAAATATATGGTCAACAGCCAAGAAAAGCCACATAATTATCCCTTGCACTCTGCACATTCTGACCTAGATTCCTTTATCCTATATAATGATGACGATATAGGATAACAAGTCACTCAGTTGGAAGAGGATACATTTGATCTAAAAGAAGGCCAAGAAATCACTGAGGCATAAAGAAAGAAAAATGTGATAAGTGAAGAATTGCCAGTGGATTTCTGGAGCATGGACTTTGATGGAGCTATAAGCAAAGAAGGATTTGTAGTAGAATTTTGGTTGCACAATCACAAATCTAGGTATTCGGAAAACCATTCTTACAAACTGAATTTTCAATGCACTGACAACATAGCCGAGTACGAAGTTTTGATGCTTGGTCTGAAACTACTAAAGAAGGTTGGTGCCAAACAAATCATGGTAAGAGGAGATTTTGAATTAATTATCAAACAAATTAAAGGTGAGTATGCAGCAAAACATCCCCGACTTAGAGCTTATAGGAATGTTGTTTTGGATGCTCTTAAATGTTTCACTGAAGTTGATTTGTAGGTGATGCCCATGGGACATAATATTTTAGCGGATGGATTAGCTACTTCAACAGCTACATGCAAGATACCTTTTTGTTCCACTCTCCCATACTTGGTGGAGGTGAAGTGCAGATCGACTGTCCCTGACAACATCATATACTGGCAGGTATTTGGGAACGATGATCAAATTGAATATTTTCTGCAATGTAAAAATGATTTTGAATGTACAAACATAGACTTAGAAAATGAGGATGAAAATGTAAATAAATCTGATTTTGGAAATGATAGTGTAAATAAGATAGATTCAGGAGAGTTAGGTGAAGAGGAGATAGAATCTGATGTTTTGCATTTAAAGAGTAATTTTTTACCTAGGGATCTAATTCCTTTAGAAGACCTATTTGATTTTAATGATGTAGCTAAAAAACCAAAAATTGAAGCCAGTGGTCAAGAAGTTGAAGATTGTAATATAGGGACAGAAGAGAAACCCAAGATGGTAAAACTTTCCAAATCACTACCCCCTGAGAAGAAACTCAAATAAATTGAACTTTTCAAGAAATATTCAGACGTATTTTCCAGGGGTTACGAGGACTTGAAATCTTATGACACGAGCATCATACAACATAGGATCCCAATAAAAGAAGATCAAAAACATTTCAGACAGAAACTTAGGAGAATCAATCCCAAGTTACTTCCCCTAATAGAAAAATAAATCAAAAATATGCATGATGCTAAAATCATAGTTCCATTATGATTTTCCAAATGGGTTTCAAACCTGGTCCCAACCCAAAAGAAATCTGGGGAAATTAGGCTTTGCATTGATTTCCGAAATCTGAACAAGGTCTCCCTAAAAGAAAAATACCCATTGCCAAAAATGGACCACATATTACAAAAGGTATTTGGGTCTATCCGAATCTCTTTACTGGATGGTTTCTCAAGTTATAATCAGATTCTCGTTCACCCAAATGACCAGAAGAAAACAACCTTCACAACACCATGGGGTACTTTCATGTACGTGAAAATGCCTTTCGTGTTGATGAAAGTTGGGGCCACTTTCCACAGAGCGAAGGACATCACTTTTGTGGAATAACTGGGAAAATTTATTGTCATTTATATGGATGATGTAACTTTGTATTCCCAATCCGATGACGATCACTTACGACATCTTAGACGAGTGTTTGAGAAATGCAGGAAATTTGGGATTTCTCTGAATCCTAAGAAAAGCCTTTTCAGATTAGAGGAAGGTAAACTATTGGGGAAAATAATCTCTAAGGACAGAATTAAGATAGATCCCAGTAGAATAGAGGCCATTCAGAAATTGGAACACCCAAGGAATATAAAAGAATTACAGTCTTTCGTTGGAAAAATAAACTTTTTGAGAAGATTCATAACTAACCTGGCCGAGCTTCTCGGCGATATCACAAACATGTTAAAAAAGGACACAAATATGAAATGGGACACTGAGTCTAAGCAGTCTTTTGAACAAGTTAAACATGCACTCATGCAAGCTCCAGTCTTGATCAGTCCTGATTTCACCAAAGATTTTTATCTTTTTTCTTTCACTTCTGAACATACCATTGCAACAATATTACTACAGAAAAACAATGAAGGTTATGAATAGCCCATATCCTTTTTCAGTAAATCTTTAAGAGACTCTGCTTTGAATTATAAAATAATGGAGAAACAAGATTTTTCCCTGGTAAAATCCATAAAGTATTTTAGAGTATATATTCTTCATTCCCACACCAAAGCATATGTTCCGAACGTGGTAGTAAAAGACATTTTAACCTAGGACAATCCAGACGGCCAAAGAGGAAAATGGATTTCTATCATTCTAGAGTATGCCATAGAGATTAAGCCTACTAAATTGATTAAAGATCAAGGTCTAGCAAAGTTAATGGATGAATCCAATTTCCATGCTCTTGATATTAATCTCTTAGCTGTAGTAGATGAACAGGGAGAGCAGGCAACTCCAAGTGTGAACGAGGTATTTTTGAACTCTCCATGGTATGTAGACCTGATATTTGTTTTGCATAACTTACAAGATCCCCCTGGTCTGACCAAAACTAAAGCTAGGTTTTTGAAATTGAAAGCATTAAAATTTGGCATTCTAGAAGGCAATCTATATTGGAAGGATTTTGGAGGTATTTTGTTTAATTGTCTATTAAAGGATGAAGCTGACAAAGTATTGCAGGATTTTCACGCAGGAGAATATGGTGATCATCTGAGATGGAAAACCACAACTAATAAAATTATCAAAGTTGGGTTCTATTGGCCTATGGTGTTCACTGATGTGCATCAGAAAGTGACTTCATGTCATAAATGCTAGGTATTCTAGGGAAAAAAGAAGCTCCTTCCTTTTCCCCTGAAACCAGTCTTTGTTGAAGCTCCTTTCCAACAATGGGGATTAGACTTTATTGGAGAAATACACCCTCCTTTCAGGCCAGCATAGGTGGATTCTTACTGTCACCGACTATTTCACAAAATGGATCGAAGTTGTACCAAGAAGGCAGGCTATTGATTATGTTATTATTAAATTTCCAGAAAATAATATCTTGTCCCGTTTTGGTTTTCCTAGAAATATTATAATTGAAAATGCAGTTGCTTTCCAATCTAAGAAGCTTGTAGACTTTTGCAACTAGTATCATGTTGGTTTGGGTCATTCCACAGCTTATGACCCTCAGAGAAATGGGTTGGCGGAGTCATCCAATAAGACCCTGGTGAACATTATTAAGAAGAATTTTCAAGAAAACAAAAAGTCATGGCATAACAAGCTGGTTTTCACACTGTGGGCTGACTGACTGACCACCAAGAGGTCAATTGGTATGTCACCATATCAGCTAATCTATGGTACTGAAGTAGTTTTTCCCATTTCCTTAGGAGTCCTTATCATGAAATTTCTCCAAGAGATGCAAGCCAAGACGAATGAATCCCAAAGAAGGATAAACCAGATGATCCATTTGAAGCAGTCCAGAGAAGAAGTATACAACAAAAATCAGGTTGTCCAAGAAATCATTAAGAATATATTTGACAAAAGAACTAAAGAAGATGACTTTGAGTTAGGTGACTTGGTTCTGAGATGGAATGCCCAAAATGAAGATAAGGGAAAGCATGGAAAATTCAACTGTCTATGGAAGGGACCTTACATTATTCAAGAATTCAAAGGAAATAATGCCTTCTTGCTCAACAATAGTGATGGGACCAATCTGCCAGGAGGACCTGTAAATGGCAAAATGTTGAAGCACTATTTACCTCCTCAGTAGGGACCTTCAGTCACACTTTTCCATTGTAGAAACCATTTTCATTTTGCTTGAAAATTTCTGAGTGAATAACTTTGATCAGATGGTTGAAGCCCGCAGAGAAGGCCCTAAGCCATTGAACATTGTCTTCCAATTTTCAAAAATAAAACCAATCAAGAAACAAAGGCAACTATAGAAAAAAGTTTTTCAGAACATCAGGAATCAGGATTATTGGCACTTCACAAGGACAGTACCATCCCCAGGTGGAGCCGCTGTTATAACCCTATAATTTATAGGATCAAATGGTGACTAAAATTTTATCTCTTTAGTGTTTTTGTTTGTCAAATGATTTTTCATTCTACAAATAATTTGAACAAAAAGAAAGAAAAAGAAAAAGAAAATAAAAAGAAAAAGAAAAGAAAAGAAAGAGAAAAAAGAAAAGAGAAAGAAAGAAAGAAAAAGAATAAAAGAGGGCATAAAAGAAATTCAATAGAGCCCCATGAAATAACAATGATTTGGTCCATACAGTTCAAGCATGGCCAAGTCCTTTTGAATTGTTGTTGATAGGAGTAGTGAATAAGCTTGGCTAAACTATTTAATATTAGCGAGGTGATTTAGGTTAGCTAGTGAATAAATTTGACCAAACTACCTAATCTTGGTCAGATAACCCTAGGATAGAGTACTTTCTTAGTCCAACAGTTTGATCTGGGCTAATTGTCATAGGTAATTAGGTTAGAGCATAGGGTAGTTTGCTTTATCTTAATAAAACAAGTATGATGATCGATGTTGAACCATATCTTTGAGGTTAAAAGGTTTTGATGTCTAACCCCTTGGTGATAAAAGAATGAAAAAGCTTGGGAAAACCCACAATATGCACTTATCCTAAGTTTTCGGAGCACATATGCCTTCGCGCTCACAGTTAAATCACAGCGCATGTATGAGCGGTTTAGATGTTTGTTCCTAGATCTATGGTTAACAAGTCTTTCTGGACCCCCTTGATCATTCTACCTTTAACA
>JZKD02S2170969.1:149908-165795 GCA_000966675.3 Picea glauca
TGAACGGCTCAGGTGTTACCACCTAGATCGACGACTTAGATTGAATTACAGACCCCCCTGATCATTCTTCTTTTAATGGTGGGGGGGATCCGGAATGTGGTTTAAACATCGTGCACAGATCTATGGTCAAGAAGAAAGCATGCAAATGGATTGTTGGTGATGTTTTTCGGACCCTCCCCCCTCGACCGATCTGTTTTTAAAGTAGGGGGGGGCGGTTGGAATGGAATATTTTCTGGTGGGCCCTTTATTTCTATGTGGCAAGAATTCATTGGTTATGAATCCCACCGCTTATTACTGTTTGACATGCCCCGTCACCCCATGACATCATTTTCCACCTTTTCCCTAAGGGTCACATCTCATAACTCTGACAGTCCATTCCCCTGTTCATACATTACAAGTCCGTTCACCATGGTAACTTCCCCCAATCAATACCCGCCATGTCACCCAGCCGTATTCTTTAGTCATTATCAACTGCCATCTCACACTCTAAATGACCCATTGGCCATTTATTACTAGCTAACTTATCCGTTAACCTGCTAACCTATCCCCCGCACCCAACGGGTATCCGTTTGCTCAAAATTACCCGCATATTTCATTCTCCTATCATTTACCCTGTCGCCGCAGAAGAGAATATTTTTCCCCATTTTCATCTAAGTTACAATCAGTTACCCAAAGCCACAATAATCCCCGCTAACTTTTGTTTTACTTGCAGGTATTGTTACAGCGATGGTGCCAAAATCAAATAAAATAGAGGCTGAGGAAAATCCTTTCCTCCGACCTCTTGTTGACCTCGATAGGATCCCTCTGGCTGAAAAATACCATTTAATCATGGACACCAGATGCGAATTCGACTTCGTGGACCTACAATCATGGCTCAAAGAAGTTTTCTTAGACCAAAGCGACAAAATTGGGCTCTGGGAGTCCAACCTTCCCCTGTATCTTTTCCCCCAGGTTCACCACTTCCCCTAATTCCCCCTCAAATTCCAAGCCCATTACCTCCCCGACCAAAGAGCCATAGTTTCTTCATCAGGAGAAACTTTTTTCTTCATTACACCAGAAGCCATTGACCAGATGATGCAGATACCCGAAGCCTTATCCGCCTCACCTTTCAACCTTGAAATCATCACAGAACTATACCAGAAGTTATCATTTCCCCAAATAGCTCAGATTTTCGATCTTTTTCTCCCACAAGCCACTCAACTCCCCACTACAAATCCCCCATATCCTTCATCCCTATTCTCAGTGAAGAGAAACCAGGTCATCTTGTCGCTCTGTGCCTTGCCTGGTTATTTTTCGGACCATTGGGTGGATGAACCCATATTGGGTTTTCTGTCCATATTCTCCACAGATGAGAAAACCACCACTCAGTTCGACTACAACACTTTCCTGGTGGACAACATTCATGAGAAATTCTCAAATTTCTCCATAGAAGGCATGTTCTGGTATTCCTCAATATTGGCTTACATGTTCATTTTCTTCTAAGCAGACACGTTTTCTTTTTCAATGCAGAAGATGGAAAAGGATGGGAGGCTGCAGGCAGTAACATCATGGACTTTGCTTCTCAGACAAAACTCTACAAAATTCAGTTTCAAGTAGTTCATCGAGTAGTTCTACCACCCAGTGGTGAGCATGCTCAATGGCAGACCCGAGCCAAGAATAAATGAGGAGATTTAGAGGATCCTACACCTCTTAGAACTTACAAAAATGGGAGATTGGTACCTGTACCAGGGCCACACAGAGATCAGAGTGTATGGGTGTGAATTGTCTCCATACAAGTTGCCCAGTTATCTGCTCGTGAGGATATTTTCCCTGGAATACATAAGACAAATGATTAATTCATATGACATACACTTTGTGTCTCTGAAGAAGAAGTAGCAACTCAGAATCAAAGGGTAGATCAGTTCTTTCATCTACAATAGCTGAGGCGCTGAGGAGGAAGTAGACAGATTGCTAAAATAAATGAATTTTTTTGTTAGTTTCACATGGCACTATGATCCATGTGGCATAATTTCTGAGATGAGGATTAAAAATAAGAATATCTCATATGTTCACACATCCAGGCATGAGGTAGAGAAGTTTGCCAACCAAATAGAATGGGAGCCAAACACTCTAGTTGAGACAGAACAGCAGGACCCTTCAGTCAATGTCTCATAGATGACTGCACCACAGGTTCCCAAGGATAAAATGCCTAGGAAGGAAACTTCACCTTCCATCACTGAAGTATCATATGAGGAGTTCCAATTACACACCAAGAGTCAAAAACCAGTCAGGAACCTGACATAGCTGGTGAAAAGGAAATTCAATCCACTACAACTATCGAGGTTGATCGGTTGCTCCTTAGTACAAGTAGCAAACAAATCATGACTACAGTATTGCCTAAGAAACCAACAGATACTCCACCAGTCAACCAACCTAGAAAAATTGGACCAAAGTTGAGTATTTTTTAGAAGTACGATTTGATCAAAAAGAAAAATCAGACGCTGACCAGTAACACATACGCTCAATTCTAGAAGAAAAAATCAACTGTGCAACACAGACTACTATCTGCATTCGACACTAAGAAGGGTAGAATGCACATGGTGTTTCTGCAAGCACAGGTGCCAGAACCGAAAGTAGTCACCCATTACAAAATGGAAACATTTGAATTTTAGACTAAAGATGTGGATCCAGCTGATCAAATGGATTTGCATAGGAAAACTGGAGAAATGGTTTTCTCCACATTGGCAAATGCTTCTACTACTGCCTCCAAGTTATAGGTATCTTTGAACAATGTCCAGACGCAACTAAAGTTATAAAATATATCATCCTTTGCCAAGGATAACATGATTAACATGTTGGAAGAACTAGTCCTCAAGATCGGGTATGATCCCTCGAATGTGAAAGCAGTCGAGGAGATGCTCAAAAAGAAAAATGCCGATATAGCGTCTCTGAGGAAACAGTTGAAACTACCACCAACAGAAGACTCACAGGAAAAGGAAATAACTGAGACTGAAGGGGAAAAGGATGAGATGCTCAAGCTAATTATGGAGAAAATGCACAATTGAAGGAAATGGAAGCGAAATTGGAGAAACTAGTGAAAGAGAAGGAGCAGTCAAAGCCCATGGAAGTCATTCCAGTGAGTGTAGTTCCACTCACAGGAGTGAGCACAATGTTTGTAGCAGAAATTCCCTCGGAAACTCCACTGACAGCTCTGGAGAAAACAATTGAGCTAGATAAATCCATGGAAGAGATGAACTTGCAAGAGATAGAGATTAGCAGACTTAAAAAGGAGATTGAGAAAATTGAAGAACTCAAATCTTCCTTCCAAACCAAATACTCCAAGGAGAAACAAACTTCAGACAAGGTTAAATAGGAATTGCAACAGCTTCAAAAGCAAACAGTGGCGAGAAAAACCCTTGCCGAGGTCAAGTAAAGTGTCTGGATGGATATCACCAAGTCCATTAATGAAATATGGTCGATGATACAAATTATGTTTGAGAAAAAAGAGCTGGTGCAAAGAAGTCAACAAGCTATCGAGAAGATAAGTGCAGAACTAGGAGAGATGCCCACAGAAGATGCTGAGATCATCAAATTTCTGAATTCCAAAACTAGAGAGGAGTTAGAGGATTTGAAGATTGAATATAAGACAGAGACCATCCTTGAGGTCAAGAGGGTCCTGACCAAGAGAGCACTGCTACTATAGCTGGAGGAAAAGGTCTAGACCATGGACACAGGAGTGCAAATATTTTTCAGGAAGATCAAAGCTCTGCAGAAGAAAGGCCTTCCTGGTTTGAGATTTATAAATGACAAGTTAATGATGCTTTCCGATTACAAAAAGAAACTAGCCACTATGGCTAAGGATATCTCAAAATTATCAGGAATACAAGGAAGTATCACGAGCAAGGCATTGTTAGATGCTTTACAGTTAGACATCATCATACATCATGAGATCCGATACATCTTCATCATCAAGCAAACTTTTGCAAAGTACATAGAAATGGATGAAGTATATCGAAGATTTCTCAAAGTCTTCGTTCCCAGTCACCTTCGATGGGAGGAGCTTTGTAATCTGATCAAGTAGTCGATGAGGTGTCCAAGCCTAGTCACCTATCCAGTCAGACGAGGTCGTGCAAAGGCCTCACCAACGGTTCACCCCAGGAATCGGCATGATGTTTCAACACATCATCAAACCGTTTCCTAGATTTTTGTATCTTGTTCAGTTAGTTAGCTAAATTTAGATTTTCCACGTCCTGATATTTAATGATAGGATCGTTTGTAATTTTGATTATAAATACTTCAAACTTTCAAGTACTGAGGGTTTATCTTTACACTCTGCAAGCTACAAGACTGTAATATTTTTATCAAGAGATCTTCCATTAATACAAGGAGACATTTCAGAGGATTCTCGTGTGTTACTCATTAGTGATGTTTTCTTTTCTATGTTGAATGTTCTTCTAGCTCAGTTGTCATATTTTTTTTTAATCTAAATCTTTTAAAAGTAATGCACGTTGCAATATTTATCTTTGTTACCCTGTTTCATACTTTGAAAGATTTTAATGTTTATCTTCTGATGTTACAGTGAAGAAATTCTTAAATGCTTCTTTACTTTAATTGATATTCTCATATTTTATGATATTCATCACTTTACTACTAAAGAATCCAATGAATGCATTATCTTTCCCTGTGAAAAGAATCTTTTGTTTTTGGTTTAGATTTCTATCTTATAATACAGACCCCATAGCCCAATGGATGTGTAAATCTCTTTCAACCAACTTAACAAAAACAACAACAAACCAAACAATCTTATTTTATTTAACTAGCCTAATTTCTTAAATTTAAAACATATCTAAATCATACAGAGAGATCCCTCTCTGAAGCTAGTAGGGATAGATTCCAGTTTCAAAGTGGTTGGATAAAGTTACCTCTTGTAAGTCTCTTCTTTTCTGACAACCTCTAGGAATTTACAGAGTGTAATATATTCCTCCATTTCTTGAACCTTTTCATTCCATTTCAAGGGTGACGTAATGGATGGATGATGATATCCATAAAGTTACATAAATGGGGATATTTTTTATGAACTATGGAAGGATGTTTTGTACCACCATTATTACAAGGGAAACCACCTGACCCATTGTGTCTATTTATTAGATGAGAATAAATGAATATGTCCTTAATTACATTTATTCAAAATCTCACTTTACCCATTGGAATGAGGATGGTAAGATGATTTTTGAGCCAATTGAGTGCCCAAACAAGAAAATAATTCAGTTCAAAAAATTCCCATGAAAAATTGATCTTTGCCACTTACAATAATCTTATGGATTCCATGTATATTTTTAACTACTTCCATTAATGATGTGGCTACTATAATTAATTAAAACTCATAAGAAGGAGAGAAAAGATAGACATACTTTCTAAGTCATTCCACTACTACCATGATGGCATTATTTATTTTATATTTTGTTAAACCTGTAACAAAATCCATTGAAACTTCTTCCCAATGTTGATTTGGTATAGCTAGTGGTTGTAGTAGACATAGGGTATTGAGTTTTTGTCCCATATTTTGTTGGTAGACCACACATTTAGCCAGAAAATGTTGAACATTAGTTAAAGTTCCCATAAAAAATCCTTCTTGATCCTATCATATTTTTTTAAGAACCTTGAATGTCATCCTATAGGATAAGTTTGCAGTAACAAAAGGACCTTGTGTTTGAGTTTTGAAATCATAAATAAATATGTTTGACAACACATGTATTCCAACAGAGGACCAACACCTTCAATAACCACTCACACAACTAGATGAAGGATCAACACATCAATGTTTTGATGTGGTAAAACCCCTACAGGGAAACATCCATGACCCCAACCAATACGACCACTTGGAGAAGTTTATTAATGAAAAATAAAAATATTACAGAAAGATTTTACAAGAGATTTTCTCACAATCCATCAATGGTAAATGAACCTCCATTATCTTTAAATAGAGATCATGGACCAATCGAGTGTTAATCCACATATCAATGGTCATTAAGATTGAGGAGAATATGAACCTTTGGATCACTCTATGTCGGGAACATATCGTGATCATCAGATTTCCTAACTAAATATGCATACTAATGCATACTAAAGAAACACACTAAGAAACAAAGATTTACCTAATGACACATTAGACCAAGTAGATATTAACTAGCTTGTAAGTGTCTATATATCCTGACATCCCCCCTTAAGAGAAACTTGGGATAGGATTGAAGGATTTACAATAGTGACACAATAGGATAAGGAAGGAGGAATTAGAGTCTATCCCCCCTTTAATGATGAATTCCTGAAATCATAACATAGATCGAAGTTTGGAAAACTTCTCTTCTATAAGATACTTTTTGAAAATGTCTACAACTTTATATTCTGTAGGGAAAAAGATCACTTCAATAAATTGATCATGAGTCATATTTCTAATGAAGTGCATGTGTATCTTGATTTTTTTTCACTTATGTTGAGATGGATATTTGGAGAGATTGATGGAACTCTAATTGTTGCACCAAAGACTGGTTAGATTTTGTTGCTAGAATCCAAACTCTCAAAGGATCTGTCAAATCGAAAAGGCTTTCTGACTTGCATTTACCACTGCTCGGTACTCTGCTTCTGCTGAAGAAAGTGAAATATCATGTTGTTTCTTACATGCCCAAGTGGAAGGTCCTGAAACAAGGCTAAAAACATAACCCGCAGTAGACTTCCAATCATCAGGGTCATTGACCCAATCTGAATTAGTGAAACGAACCAATAAAGTCGTCCCCACTGAACTGTAATGTATCCCTAACTAAAATGTACCACAGACATAGTGAAGTATACCAAGAAACAAGACCAATAAAAAAGGAAATATTAGGGAAAGTATAAGTCAAGTATAAGAGGCTACCAACTAACTGATGGTGCACAGTGGTATCAACTTCGGGAGAAGTATAGGTGGAAGTAAGATTGACTCCACACTGGAAGGGAGAAGCGGTTGGTTTACAATCATCCATGTGAAAGCAATGAATAAGGTCACAAGCATACTTATACTGGGAAATAAAAATTCCTTCATTGGTTTGAAAAACTTGGAGGCCAAGGAAATAGTGAAAAAAGCAAAAATATGTCATTTCAAATTTCTTCTTAAGGTTTGTCTTCACATGGTTTAATAGTTTTAAGTCACTACCAGTAAGGATAAGGTCATCAACATAAAGGACAAGGATTATGAGATGGTTTCCTACATTTTTGGTATAGCCATTAGGATCAGAATGGTATCTAGATAATCCAATGTCAATAAGAAAGCTATGCATTTTGGCATACCAAGCTCGAGGAGCTTGCTTAAGACCATAAAGAGATTTATTAAGGCAACAAATAAGGATAGAATCATTATGGACATATCCATGAGGTTGTTTCATGTAGATTTCATTTTTCAGATATACATGCAAGAAGGCGTATTTAACATCCATCTGATGAACCTCCCATTTATGTGAGGAAACAAGGGAAAGAACAAGGCAGATGGAATTCATTTTGAATACATGGGAAAATGTTTCATTATAGTCAATTCCTTCAACTTGGGAAAATCATTTGGCAACTAAACAAGCCTTGTGTTTTTCAACACTTCCATCTAATGCATACTTAGTTCTGTATACCCATTTACATCTTGCAAGTTTTCTTCCTTTTAGAAGAGGTACAAGATCCCAAGTATTGTTTTCCATTAAAGAAAAATACTCTTCATTCATTGTTTTAGCCCAATCTAGATGACCTGAATCTTTTTCAAATGTCTTTGTATCATGAGTATTTGAAACTTGAGACAAAAGAGAAGAGTCTCACTGGAACTATGAATGTGTCTGGCAATGATCTGAAGGATCACTGACATAATCACGAGCTGCTTCTCATGTTGAATGGACCCATCTAGGAAGTGGTGGAGATGGTGTTGTTTCAGGTTCAAAGGAATCATCTAGATGATGGTGAGTAGGCAAAGGTAGATTTTCATCATCACTATCATCATCTAAAGAAGAAACTAGAATAGGAACAAAAGAAGGAATAAACGTTGAAGATGGCTTGTAGTCCGAAGAAGGCACAATCATTGAATTAGGCTCATAGGCCAAGCGAATTTCATCAAATTTAACATCTCTTTTAAAAATAATTTCATTACAATGTGGTTGAACAATTCTATAACATTTGACATCTTCATAATAACAAAAATATACACACTTCTCACTTTTATGCTACAATGATTTCCTTTTCTCATCAAGAATGTGATCCCATGCTATAATGTCAAATACACTGAAGTGACTTACATATGGTTTAATTTTAGTCCAAGCTTCTTTCAATGTTATATTTTCAATATCATTTTTGGGAGTGTGATTTAATATGTAATTTTCAGAGTTGATGGATTTTTCCCAATACTTTAGAATTGATCCCTTATATTGGATCATACAATTAGCCATTTATTTTAATCTGTGGTTCTTTCTCTCAACAACACCATTTTGTTGTGGTGTATATGGAACCGTTTATTTCATTTTGATTCCCTATGTAGTGAAATAACTTGTAAAATTAATTTTTATATATTCTCCTCCGTTATATTTTCTTAACCTTTGAATTTGATGTCTAGATTGTTTTTCTACAAAGGCCATGTAGGCCAAAAACTAGTCAAAAACTTTGCTTGTAAGTTTTAAGAAGTAAACCCAAGTACGTCTAGAAAAGTCATGAATGAAAGTTAATACATAATTGCATCTAGAAAAATAAGGAGAATAAAGTAGACCACACAAGTCACTATGAACACTCTGCAAAGGGCTCGAGGCATGCCAAGAGGCACATTTATCAAAATTTTCTTGATGATGTTTGTCGAGAACACAAGTGGCACATACACCATCTTTGCATGAAAAAAAAGGAAGAACAGTCACCATATATTGATTATATAGCTTCTACAATGAGTGATAGTTTAGATGAAAAAACCGCTCATGCGAAAGTTTTCTCAAGTCATTGCTATGAGAAACAAAAAATGATGGAAAATATGATGACCCAAAGTTATCTAACTTGTAAAACCTGATAATATCTTCATCAATTATAGTTGCAGGAACATGCTTATGATATTTTAGATCCTTGATTACAACTTGGTGAGGTGAAAACTCTACGGTTTTACCCTCAGGTGAATGAGTGATTTGATATATTGATAAAAGGTTACAAGAAAGACTTGGAACACATAATACATCATTGAAATGACCATTATCTATTCAACTATTCTAGATCCTACAACACTAAGAGATTTATCATCACCAACAAATATTTTCTTGGTGTTACATTCATTTAGAGAATAAAATATGTCTTTACCCTTAGCCATATGATAAGATTCTCTAGAATCAATATGCCACTCATCATAAGAAGAAGTACAAGTTGCATTGAAGGAGAAACCAGACGTAGAAAGTACATGTCCAAGAGAAGAAGAAGATGCTATAGAATCAATATTGGTGTTGTGATTCTTCATTGTTGCTTCTAAAGCTGCCATCTTATTGAAACATTTGGACTCATCATGACCATATTTATCACAAAAGTTGCAATGTTTGTGAGTCTTATTTTTAGATTTTGCTCATTTGTCACCATTAGGATTTGAAGTTGTCTGAGTGGGTTTGGGACCCTTATGTTTCTTGTTGTTGTGGTGAGGATGTTTCTTCTTTGGATTCTTGGGTTTATCTTTTTGTTGGGAGACTAAGGATTTTTTGGAGGTACCTGTAGTGTTGATCACTCCAAGTGGTACAAGCTTATCTTTCTCTCTAATCAAAGCATCAAAAAAGGAATCGAGAGTGGGTTTTTCATAAGCTTTCCCTGGAGCCTCTCTCATGGCATAAAAGGTAGATACAAACACAGAATATGCACTACCTAGCTTAGAAAGAATAATATATATGCAACACTCTTCCTCCATCCTTATATCACATTATTCACATAAAATTATGAGTGTTTTAAACTTAGATATATAGTCTTCAATGCAAAAAAAATTATTTGGACTTCAAGTCAATATTTTATTTTCTAACTAATGGGCTCAAATAATATTGTGTTTACCAAACAAAGATTCAATATTTTCCCAAGATTCATCGAGGTCATCAATTTATTTAAGGTGGAACCTTAAATCAAGAGAGATGGACATTTTTATCATTCCACATGCTTCATAACTCATATAATCCCATTTTTCTTTCTTATCAACATCAATGGGTTATTTTTCCTTTCCCAAGGTAATCTAGTACAAGCCTTTACTTCTTAATAAATCCTCCATATGGGATTTCCATAAGAAGTATTTGGTGTTGGTAAGAAAAATATTACAGAAAGAAACCATATTAAATAAGCAAATAATATGGATTTAAAAATTGAAATTGATGATCTGGATGGAAAGATCTCGAAAAAATAAGAGGTTTTAAAAAAACAACACTAAAAACAGATTTTGAATGTTAAATTTATTCTCTTTTAAAAAAATACATAAATAGTATCCAAAGAACCATGTGGTGGTGATACCCCTCCAAATAACCTCACTTTTACAAATAAGTTTCTTTATCAAGTGACCCGCTTTTATAAAAAGAAGTGGGGATCACTTTTACAATGAATTTAGTTTATGAAAGAAAGCTACATGCAAAATAAATAACTCTAAAATAAATAATTAAATCTTCTTATAGATGACCTTGGAGAGTGTGCTCATAAAAAACTATTTTCACACAAGAATTTTTTTTTTATTCTCGATGGCAACAAGGGTTAGATCTTAGTTAGCTTACCTAGAAAATACACATTTTCCTATCTGTTTATGATATTTTGAGATCGCACTGAGAACATGGAAAAGTGAATACACATATATAAAAGAGTAGGAAACCATAAAAAAACAATATAAAACGAAATAAAACTATAAATTAAAAAAAAAAAAGGTGTATTCAGGATTTATACCTCTGGATCTGACTGAAATGGTCATATATTGGGAAAATGGAAATCTCTTTGAGTGAAAATAAAAGTGATACTGGCTGAAACGAGTGCTCCAAATGCAATGGAACAATCTTCTTAGCCCACAAATGTACACAAATGGAATAAAATGGAGATGAGGAAACTCATCTTCACGATCTCGATCTACAACAAGAGTGGGTCTTCAAACAATATATGATACCATGTTATACAACACAAGTATTCCAATAGAGGAAGAACACCTTTAGTAACCACTCACACAACCATATCAAATATCAACACACTGATGTTTTAATGTGGTAAAACCCCTATGGGGAAACATCCACGGCTCCAACCAAGAGGACCACTTGGAGTAGTTTATTAATGCAAAAGAAAAATATTACAGAGAGATTTTACAAGAGAGTTTCTCACAATAGATTATTAAAAAATGTCCCTCCATGATCTTTAAATAGATATCATTGACCAATCGAGTATTAAACCATAGATCAATGGTCGTTAAGATCTAGGAGAATATGAACCGTCAGATAACTCTATGTCGGGAACATATCGTGACCGTCAAATTTACTAACTACAAATGCATAATAATGGATACTAAATAAACACAGTAAGAAACACACTTTTACCTAATGACACATTATACCAAGTAGATCTTAACTAAATCCTAAGTGTCTAAATATCCTAACAAAATATAGGTGAACGTGATACAACAAAAAATCATTCTTTCATACAAATTTATATAATGCACTTGGGTCCTCTCTTAGTTGTTGAATTATCTTAAATATGTTATATTCTTTCTTCCATTATATGATTTCTTCTTCCACCCATTTGGATTGCAGAATACAAATAGTGCATACAAAACCGTCAATTTCTTCTTCTTTCATTGAAAGTACATCTACCACCATATTATATTTTCCCTTTTTGTAGATAATTTCAATGTCACAACCTATCATCCTTGTAACCCATTTTTTTTTCCTTCTCAAGATAATCATTGCTCCAAGAATTACTTCAAATTATAATGATTTTTTATTACTTTTAAGTGTCTTCATATCAGGTAATGATGTCATTTCTTAACTTCATGTAGTATGGCCAACATTTCTTTTTGATCAACAGTTTTAGTAAGTTCTTTCCTTTAAGTTGGTATATTTAAAAGGTAAGGGCCCTTCCTTCTTTCATTAAAACTGCACTAATTATAGGGCCTGAGGAATCACACTCGACAATAAGATTTTTGTGAAGTTAGGTGTGGCTAGGATAAGGTTTGTACAAATATCTTCCTTATATTTTTCAAAATATTTGGTTTCCTATTTACTCCCATAAATTGCTTCCTTCTTTAATAATGTTATTATAGATATCACTATTTAACAACAATTCTTGACAAAATTGAGGTAATAGCCTTTCAATCCTAATAATCCTCTAATTTTCTTCATGGTTTTAAGGATTGTCCATTCCATAATAGATTTAATTTTGTTAGGTTCCACATTGACACCATATTGAGAAACAATATGGCCTAAATATTCCACTTCTTCCTCCCCAGAGGAACACTTAGAAGGATTTTTATATAGTTTTTTCTCTTCCAATAGTTCTAAGACCATGTCAACATGTTGTGCATGCTCTTCCCAAGATTGTCTATAAATTAGTATGTCATCAAAAAATACTAACACAAATTTCATAAGGGTTTTGAAAATAGAATTCATCAAGATTTGAAATGTTGAAGGTGCATTAGTAACGCCAAATGGCATAACTAAAACAAATAATGACCTTCATGTTTTATAAAAAAAAATTAGGAATCTCTTTTTTCCATTTGGTTTGATGATATCCTAGACAAAGATCCAACTTAGTAAAGAAACATTTTGCATGTAATTCATCTAATAATTCATCAATGATAGGAATAGGAAACTTAACTTTGATGGTCATTTTGTTGATATTTATATCATATTAACATGTATGCCATGAACCATTATTTTTTGTAACCATCACCACTAGTGAAGAGAAAGAAACTTGGCTAGGTTGAATGATGCCAGTCTCTAACATTTATTCAATCATATGATCAATCTCACTCTTTTTTTTAATATGAATACATGTAAGACAAGTTTTAGGTGGTACACTTCCTAGTTGCAAATGAATAGCATGATCATAATCTCGAGGAGGTGTTAGACCCTTAGGAATATCTCCAAATACCTTGGAATGATTGTTGATAATGTTTTTGATATCCACAGGAGCATAGGATATAGATGTTTGAACATGTATTGAGTAGAATTGTGAAATTACATGATGGTGTCTTTTTTTGAGTAATTTTTTCATGTTGTTATATATTATAACTTTACAAGGTTTCCCTTGGATACCTCTAAGCTCAACTTCCTTTCCTTCTGAGGAAAATCCCATGAAAGGATCTTGAAAATTGAGGGCCATTATTCCCAACGATTGTAACCATTGGACCTCTAATATAAGATCAACACTACCCATTCAGATTCCAATCATGGAAGTATCCAATAAAGAATCCCACCATATTAATATTAACATTATGAGACTTCCTTGAGAACTTTAAGGTACCTCCATTTGAAATTATTACTTGAAACTTTGGCACTAGAAATACAAAGCGATTGAGAAGTTTTGCCAATTTATAATTGATGAAGTTTATGGTATTACCAAAATCAATCAACATTATTACCTTTTTATTTTTGATATATCCTTCTATATTGAGGGTTTGTGGAGTATTCATTCCAACCAATGCATGAAAATTTGTTGTTGGAGTAGTCTCTTCTAGCTCTAAATTTTGTGGTGGTTCCAATTCTTGATATTCTTCCTCTCACTGTCTATGTAGAATAATTTCTTAGCATCACATTTATGGCCCTTAATATACTTGTTTTCACAATTCAAACATAGTATCCTTTCTCTTCTTTTGTCCATTTGTTGATGTGTCAACCTTGTTTGCTAAATGAGGTTATGAGAGAGAACATGGTTCTCTTTGTAGTTGTTTGTGACCTCTCTTCTATTAACCATATTTTTACTTTCAACTTTCCTTAATAGAATGAAAGAATGATATATGGATTTAGGGTCCAACAAATGCACCTCATGTTGGATTATATCATTTGAAATTCCCATAAAGAGACCAAACAAATTATCCTCAGAAATTTTCTTTACCCCGAGAGTTAGTTTTTGGAATTGTTGAATGTTTTATGTAATTGGAACTCTTTGCAAAATATTTATCAATTGACTAAATAATATATTTCTCTTAATATCCCCATAATGTTCTACCAATTAATAAATGGACCAAAGTACAATATAATATTTTTTTCTTTCATAAATCCATTGATACCATACAAATTTATCATTCTCTAGATACAAGGATGCAAGAGTTTACTCTTATAAGGTTGGAAGTTGGTGTAGATCAAAGAATTACTCCATTTGGGTATCCATATTAAAGGATTATCACATCAAACATATTCATATAAATATTGGGAATTAAGCATTTCCTTGATGTCACACTAATCTCCAATGATGTGGATCTTGAAGTGATGAATAATCATGATTGTGGGACTCAATCTTTATTTGCTATAATTTTTCATGATTTCATTGCATATTCGTATCTCCTTTAGGGAGTATCGCATGTAAGGTATGTAAGAACATGGAAGACATCTAATTTTTCAATTCTTCCATATTATTTTTCATGGGTTGAAAATTTTCATCCATCTTGTTTTCCATATTTTTTCCCATCTATTTCCTATTTCTATCGATATTTTTTACCACCTCTTCATTCTTGTGAAAATTTTCTTCTCTTTATTCTTGAGCCATGGTTAATTTATTTGGAGGTTTTTTTATGAAGTAGATTTTGGATAACCCTTTGGAGACATGCAAGAAAATGATATTACTTATATTTTTCTTCTTTATCACCAATTTTGAATCACGAAAAATATATCTTCCAATCAAAAGATATGTCAATTGTAAGTTATGTACCTTTCAAACCCCAATTTGGAGACTATATGGATGGCCAATCTTTTTATCTATGTATTTATGTATTTTGAGCTCTTATAAGTATTTAATTTTCTTTTGCAATAATCTAGTATGTCTGATTAAACTCTTGAAAAAATCGCATTTCGAAACTTCACCAAAACAAAGTTATAACACACATTCCCAAATAACTTGTTTCAAACTAATTTTAGGATTAGTAAAAAACCTTAACTTACACAAGGTATATCTCAGAAAGTATAATTATTAAAAATATTAAAATTTGTACATACATAATTTAATATGTTTCCACAATATTTAGAAATTCTCAAAGTATAAAACTTCACATAAAAAAATTATAGACAAAATTACAAGATGACTCTTTCAAAAAGGATTTCATGGTGATTTAAAAACCCTATATTACATAGTCTATATCTATTAAAATGTAATGAAAAGGACTTGAAATTTTTACCATGTGTTCCCTAATATGTCTTCTTAGTCTCTTGAAACTTTCACTATTAGAAACTTCCCAAAAAACAATTATAGTTGAAATAAAAGATGACTTTGTTACAATGTATTTTAGGATTAGCTACAAACCCTATCCTCCATAACATTTATATATCTGAAACTATAAATAACCAAAACTTGAAATGTTTACCACTTGTAAGCTGATATTTCACCTCAATCGCCTAAAAAATGTTCTATTTGAAACTTTCCATAAAAAATGTTATAGTGAAACGTCCAATATGTCTTGATTGAAGGAAAAAAACCCTAATATCATAGCCTCTGATACCAAATGTTATGAAAGAAATATAAAAATAGACTTAAAATAGAGAGAGAAGAAGATACACACCTTGAAAAATAGGTATCAGAATGAAATATAAGCCTCTTTGAGGGGGAAACCTGCTTTTATGGTAGAAAAAATATAAAAGAATGAGAAAAGATGATTCTAAAACTATTTCTCCATAGTATATATATATATATATATATATATATATATATATATATATATATATATATATATATAT
>JZKD02S2170969.1:174332-197751 GCA_000966675.3 Picea glauca
CCCCCCCCCCTCTCAGTTATTTCATACCTGTAACACCCCATACTCTTTTACATGGTTGTTATGCAATAAGTGATGTGTTTTTCATTAATATGTTCATGTGTCTACATTTAAATTTACATCACATATATATTGTCCTTTTCTGCATCCTGACCTACTAGCCTAGAAGTACATTTTTATTTACATTTACAATTGGGGTTCAGCCTAGGGGTATTACATTACCCTCCCCCTTATTGATGCACTTTCATTAGTTTAATATATACACACATACAACCAAAATAAAAATTCCCCAAAACGATGTGATTATTCTTCCCGTATAACATCCTCGTGCTCCCAAGTTGCATCTTCAGGACTATACTAGGTCCATTGGACCTTTACTATATCTATGGATTGATTCTAGAGATTCTTGATCTTTCTATCCATTATGCACACCATATGCAGTTGAAAGACACCTTCTTGCTCCACCTGAATCACATTCCAATCAATGACATGATTAACATCAGGTATACACTTTTCTAGAAATGATACATGGAATACATTATGAATAAACATTGATGAAGGCAAGGCAAGCATGTATGCTACTGTCCCAATCATTTCTAGGATTTCAAACGAGCCACAATAACGATATGCCAACATTGAAAATTTTCCCAACTTTAGTGAACTTTTGTTGGCCTTTACTTTCAAGAATACATGGTCACCCACTTTAAATTCCTTGTGAGTTCTACCCTTATCATCATATCTTGTTTGTCTGTCTTGAGTAGCCTTTAAATTTTGTTTTATTTTCAACATTTTATCTTCGTTTCCCTGAGTAATTTTGGCCCAACCACTACTCTATCTACTAGGTTGTCCCAACTTACTAGTGTGTTGCATCTTCTGCCATAAGGTGCCTAAAATGGGCTCATCTTTAGAGATGCTTGGTACCCATTTTTATAATCAAAATCTACTAAGTGTAGGTAGTCTTCCCATTTTTATGGTTTATCCATCAGATACATCCTCAACATATCAGCAATCACTTGATTTATCCTCTCTGTTTTTCCATCTGATTCTAGATGATAAGTTGTGATAAAATTCAAATTTGTTCCAAATCCCTTAAATAATCCTTTCCAAAAATTTTGTGTAAATTTTGGATCTTTGTCAGACAAAATTGTCTTGGGTATACCATGCAGTCAAGCAATTTCTCTCATATAAATATAAGAAATGTTTTCTTCCTTGTAAGTGATCTTTACTGGAATAAAATGTGCATCTTTAGTAATATTATCCACCACTTCCATGATAGAATCATGTTGTTTGTTTGTTCTGGAAAGTTTGGTGGTGAAATCCATTGTTACAACTTCCCATATCTACTCAAGAATGTGTAATGGTTGTAGCAATTGAGCTGGGTGTCTATTCTCAACCTTGACCTTTTGACACTCCAAACATTTGGCAATGAAATCAACAACTTCTTTCTCCATTGCTGGCCAATAATATTGGCTCTTGACAACTACAATAGTTTTATGATAACCTGGCCTCCCAACATAATGTAAATTATTCATTTCCCTTAACATCATATTTTTCAATTCCTAGGAATTTGATACATAAATTTTTCCTCTATACATGATAATTTCATCATTTCGTAGATTATAGTCTTCAATTTTCTATTGCAAAATACATTGCTGTAATTTTTATTATTATTTTGCATGTATTGCAAATCTAATTTCGCATCCTCTAAGATTCTATCTTTCAAATCTGATTGATACATGATAATGGTTGTAGCAGGAAACTCATGCACCCTTCTACTAAGTAAATCATACACCTTTTTCTATTTCCCTTTGATGTGGTTTATATCAAAGTCATACTCACTGAGAAATTACAACCACCTGATTTTCCTGACATTTAGAGTTGGTTGTCCAAATAAATATTTCAGACTATTATGGTATGTCCTCAACTCAAACTTTTTCCCTGTGAGGTAGTGCCTCCACATATTCAAGGAATGCACTATGGATGCCAACTCCAAATAATGAGTAGCATAGTGCCTTTCATTCTCCTTCAATTTCCTTGATTCATAGCATACCACATACCCATTTTGATTGAGGACTCCACAAAGCCCTTATTTACATGCATCAATGTATACAATGAATTCTTCATTTGGATCAACAATCCTTAGTATTGGGGCACTTGTTAATAAATGCTTCAAGTGTTTGAAACTCTTTTCACAATCCAATGTCCACTGAAACTTCACCCCCTTCTTTTGCAAGGAAGTGATCGAGTTTGCAATCTTTGAGAATCCTTTAATAAATATCCTATAGTATCCTGCAAGACCCATGAATGATATGACCTATATCACATTATTTGGTGTTGACCATCCTCTAATGGCCTCAATCTTTTCAGGATCCACTGCTTTCCCTTCCTCTAAAATGATATGTCCCAAATAAATAATTTGCTTCTGATAAAATGAACACTTGTTCAATTTGGCGTACAAATGATGCTCCCTTAATACTCGTAATACCATCCTCAAGTGTTGTTCATGTTATTCCTCTAACTTAGAATATATAATAATCCCATATAAAAATTCAATGAGAAACTTATGTAAGTATTATTTGAAAATACAATTCATTAAATACAATGAGATAGTTGATGCATTTGATAACCCAAATGGCACCACTGTGAACTCATAATTCCCATACCTTGTTCTGAAAGTAGTCTTGTTGATGTATTCTTATTTAATTCTTACTTGATGATAACCTGACCTGAGATCAATCTTGGAGAATATTTTTTCATCTTTGAATTGATCAAATAGGTCATTGATCCTTGGAAAATGATATTGATTCTTCACAGTTACCATGTTCACCTTCCTGAAGTCAATGAAAATTCTCAATGTTCCATCCTTTTTCTTCGCAAATAATATTGGGTCACCTCAAGCTAACACACTTAGGTCTATATACCCCCTTTTCAAAATCTCTTCAAGTTTCATTTGTAATTCCTTCAATTTTGGTGTACTCATCCTATAAGGGGTCTTGGATACTAGAGCTACTCCAAGTATCATATTGATGGAGAAATCAATGTCTCTTTTAGGGGGTAATCCTAGTATTTTTTTAAATACATATTCAAACTCTTTTATGAATGCATAATATTTAATATTTGACACCTTATCTTTAGGTGTCTCTTTCATATGTGCTGCAAAAATGTGACACCATTTTCTATAACTTTTCATCAACTGCAATGTTGAAATTTATCTGATAGTCACTGCCCTGAGAATTCCTTTTATTGTCCTTAGGTTCCCTTCATCATCCCAAAAAGTAAATGACTTATTATAATAGTCTAGTACAACATGTTCTTGTTTGAACCAATCCATACCAATTAGATAGTCATAGGAACCTAAAGGTATGATGTTCAAATTTTCCTTGGTGCTCAATCCATTCATGTCCATTGGACATGCCTTAACTATTGGAGTTACTTCACACAAAACTAGCATTTATTTTTTCTAAGTTTTTTATTTGTTTATTAGTCATAATTAGTCATTATCTAGTCTCCTATATTTTAGGAGAGAATATTCCACCTGGAGAATATTCTCTTTCAATTCACACTTCAGTTTGACTGGTTGATTTGAGTTTAGATTTTGCATTGGGATCATCACCATGATAATTCAAACTTTCCTTAGTATCATCACCAAAGTGGCTCATTATCCTTGATTCCTTGAGTTAACTCGTCACTACTTTATGTTCAGTCAGTTAACTGAAGACTAGTTGACTAGTTAACTCAACTAGGTGGCAGTGCACTCCCGTAACTGCCTTAGAGACTAGAATAGGTGGCAGTTCACTCCCGTAACTACTGGTGTGTGTCCAGATCACTCTATACCACGACTATGGTGACTTGGTTCACCTCAAGTCAAACTCATTGAGTTATATAGAGTATATCATGTGTAAATTATTCATTATTCACAACGGTTAATGAGAATTATTTCCATTATTTCTCTCCCTCTTCTTCTTTTTCCAATTCTCTCTGCAAATGTGTGTATCATTGTTTAGGTAGATCTATTCTATGCAGGTCAAAACATTTACATTAACCATCTCATTAATTTTTCTTTTATCTCTAGTAGTTATTTGTACCAACCAAGATTTTCGAAGCTTAGTTCTTGGAAAATGAAATATTCCCACCATCTTAGGATCTATATAACTATGACTATCTCCTAAATAAATTAAAATATCAATGGTTTGGTTTTTGATCTTACCTTCCACTTCAATCATATGTGATTGAAACTCAACTTTGTTATTGTCCAGGGATGCACCGATCCTAGGCACATTTTTTCCCATATCCTCCATTGTATTAGATTGTTGTACATTGTGAACAATGCTCACTTTTTCACCTCTATGAGGACAATATATATACATATGATTTCCCCCACCACCCCAACATTGAATAGGTGACTCCCTTGGTCTTCCCTCCCCCTGTTTCAATCATTATGGGTTCTCTAGAAGCTGGTTGTACTTGAGGATTATTTCTGAAGAATGGTGGCTTAGTCCCCTTCTTCCTCTGTTCCATATTGTTTTTATTCTTGTCTTCCCAAGATTTTTGGAAAGTTGTCCTTCATTTATGTTGATCATAAATGAATTTAGCTCACCTTATGGTATCCTCCAATGTTTTTGGATCATCATATTGTATCTTGTCACTAATAAATGATGGAAGCCCACTCAAATACCTATGAATATTAATTGGCTCTTCATTGATGGAAGAAACATACTTTAGCAGTTTTAAAAACCTTCTTTCATATTCATCTATGGTCATACTCCAAATCTTGAGTTAAAATAACTCTCTAATTTTCTTTTCATAGTATCTCTTAGTAATGTATTTCTTTTGAAAATACCTCTTGAATTCCTTCCAAATAACATTTTTCTCATTAATGTGTTGCACCTGCACAAATTGGTCCCACCACATGGATGCCTTTCCCTTGAGTTGATTGATGGAAATTATTCCTTATTTGTGTAAAGAATAATTATGAAATTGAAAATACCTCTTCATGCCTAGCACCCATGTCTATGTAGGAGGCTTTATTTTGTTCATTTCTCCTTGTAGCTCATTCATTCCAGACCTTGTATTATGCTTCCTGATAAGGGATGGAATTGAACTACTGCGTGCTCTCTTAGTGGAATGCCTTGGGTAGTGACATCTGCCAACACTTCTTTCTCTTCTCCTCTCATCATAAGACCTGTGACTTCCTGATTTTATTCAGTCATTCTCCTTATTTATCTTATTTTATATTCTTTCCAAGCTCTGCATTAACTTTATGTTGAAGTCATCATGTTGTTCCTTGGAATTCATAAGCCTCTCATTATCATGTTTATATCTTTCAACATATTTTTTCAAACTTTTAATGGTCTTTACCAAGTTCATGCTTTCTTCATTTCCTTCTCCATGTCCATTTGAGTTTGTACCTTCATTACCCATATTGAAATACATCCCTTTAATACCATCTTCCTGGCTATAAGCCCCCTGTGTATCTTCCATGAATCTGAACTCTGTGTTGATCCTGTTATGATATAATTGTTGTTAAATTTTACAAAATGTGCAACCAATATAACTTATTAGGCTAATTGATTTAACAATTTTAGGAAATTAAGTACAATTCTGGTTTGAAAATGCATCAGAATTATTTCCTCTGTTTTCCTAAAAAATGGCTTCTCGGATCAATTTTTTTGGGTGAATAGTTATATTCTACTATCCAATACCTTCCAATTCCTGCTTCCATGCTCAATTCTGAGTCTTGAGAAGGAAGTTATGGTTATTTGAAAAATTTTCCTTTCTCTAAGGGAAATCCTTGTGCATGTGTTCTTCTTTTGGAGCCGAATTAGCTCTTGGACCCATGTGGATTCTTTCATTACGTACATAGAACCTTTTTATTTCTTTATGAAGTTCTAACAAAACAAAACCTATGGACACTTTTCTCGAAGCCACTTTTTACCTTAGAATCAAATTTTGGGTGCTAGCCCCTTTACTTTGGCAAAAACCTCATATGATTGTGGCTAGGACCAGGCACTTATAAACAAGGCGCCATTCAGAGCTCTAGGAATTTGACACTATCGAGCTTCAGGATTCAAAGGTTCTTACCACCAGACTTTATAATTCCCTCGAACACCAAAGTGGAAAAATCCCAGAGAGGTGCTATCCATATATTTTTAACTCCAGTGCTCTCGAACTTCGGGCTTCAGAGGTTCGTACCCCAACACTTTCCAATTCCCCTGAACATCAAACTGAAGCACTCCCAAAGAGGTTCTATCTAGAGCTTAATTACTCCAACATTCTAGAACTTCAGGTTTCATAGGTTCTTAACACAACACTTTCCAATTCCCCCGCACATGAAGATGGCAAAATCTTGGAGAGGCGCTATCTAGAGCTTTGTTACTCCGACACTCTAGAAATTTTGGATTTGGATATTCTTACCACAACACTTTCCAATTCCCCCAAATGTTTAATTGGAAAAGGGAAAATATCCATTCTTCACATGTCCTCATCAATGAACTACAAATATTGACTATGAGCTTCGATACTTCAGGACTTTCCACACCAAAAAAACTTTCGCCCACATTCCTCTGAAAAACCAAATACTTGATAATATGTTGACATGTGTACACGGAAAACCAATGATCAAGATTTATGTTAGCCTTTGGGACTTCAAGAAAATCTCCACTCCGTGCAATCATAAACAAATTATCCCTAAGTGTCAAATCATTGAACCCCTCGAGGATCCAATGACTCGCACTCTCAAAATGATCTACGGTGGGATTAGCTATGGTACTTTGAAGCTTCGAGGATTCTTCCACTTTCCAACAGATACCTCTGAGATATCCCACATAGTCAAATTCCTAAGGGATACCAATCAACGACCCATGCTTCACTCTGATATATATGGCTAAGATCATTTTTGGGACTCTGGGCTTCAGGGATTTTTCCTCCTAGAAACACAAGGACTAAGGTATCTTGGAGTGTCGACTCATCTAACCATGAGATCTATGGATCAAATTCCATGATGGGATATATAGTTGAGATCCACTCCACTTTGGACAAGACTTACGTCTCGATAACCTTGATCGACAACCCTCATTCTCCCATGATCAGATTGAATGGCTAGGATCTGATCTCCTCTATTGTGTGCTTCCTCTCATATGGTTTTGATCCAATGACCCATATATAATATTTCAGACCAAATCCATGGTTGTTGTGGTTTCTCAAACTCCTACACCTCCTAATCTTTTGAACATGGTCATAATGTTCTCTCAACACCGTCCTAGCACCCTGTAACTTCAATTATCTATGAAATTTCGCTTCAATTTCAACCTGCTCTACCCATCCAGGCTCATTGTTGAAAATTGTAGCTATGATACCATATTGTAGCATCCCCAACATCTGGTTGCTAGGCTATTCCACACTTAGAATTTTTGAACTGTATACAAAATTTAAAGCATACAAATACTATGTGAATACATAGGTTCATACATAATAATAATGGAAATACACATGCAACATACATAGGAAAAACCCATAAAAACAAATGCATATTTAATGATGCAATAGATAATTTAATAGACAATTGACACTTATCTTTGATAAAATGACCATTGACTACATGTAGACCTTCCACATTCCTCCCATCCTTAGACCACGCTACTCATAACTCTCATCAATGGGTTACCCCTAAGATGGGACTAAACTCCATCCGAGTAAATGAATTTATTAACCAGGATGATTTATCTCAGACAAGAAGAAAAAATCCTTCATAGATGATAACTCGAATTGATAGCCTACAGTCTCTCATTCCCCACATGCATGTCCCACCCTAGGAAATGTGCCCCTTCTCTGCTCAACAATACTTTGGCTACCCTCTTTCCTTTATGGGGTTTTAGAAACAGGCCAGACATGAAGTCTATGAGTCATGTAGCTACATTTTGGCACCTTCGGGAGATCAATTCTCGATAATTCTCTCACCTGGAGGGAATTTACCATGGGCCTGAGAACTCATATCTTCAATATCCCATGGGCCTGACAACATTATTCTTCAGTACAGATCCTAATATAACAAGGTACATGTACAAGTACAGGTATGGGTTTGGTATTGGTTCGGGTGCAATACAAGTACAATGATGGTAACATGAAATTATGGAGGACAACTGAAAATTTGTGATTGAAGGAATGGAGGAATGATGAAAATGCACTAAGTACAAATTCTTTGTATGCATGTCCCAAATTTGACACTTGTCATGCTGAAAGCTACTTTGGCCCACTTGTCCCCATCCTTAGAACTTAGGATAAAATAATTATCCATACTTTATACTTTAAGGAATACTAGTATAATATTCCTTTTTGGATTAAGCTCCTTATCTTAGCTCCTTATGCTCAATGTTTATCCCCATTTCCCTAACTAGTGGAGTTTAGTCCCCCATAATGTTTTACATGGTTGGTATGCACGTTGTGATGTTTTTTTCATTAATATTTGCATGTGAATACATTTACATTTACATCATAGATATATTGTCCTTTTCTGCATCCCGACCCACTAACCTAAGTACATTTGTATTTACATTTACAGTTGGGGTTCGGCCTAGGGGTATTATATATATATATATATATATATATATATATATATATATATATATATATATATATATATATATAGGAGGAAAATGGTACAAATTCAATGAACGTTTCTGACCAACAACATTAATATATTAATAGAAATGCAACTCACTATATATGGCTTTACATGGGGATTTATGATTAATGTGAGTATTTTTCTAGGGATTAAGAAGATGATGGCTGAAATATATTAAAATATCATAGACAAAGCTACTAAGTGGGATCTAGTGGAGTGCACTAGAATCTAGATTAGGTAAGTTTTTGGAACATAGACCACAGTATTATATGACTCTCTTCTTGAGGTAGGAATTCCCAGGATTATGTGTGGAAAATAATGTACAATAAATAAAGTACATCATGGATCCATGGAGTACATGTATAAAGAAAATGCCATGGCCATAAAAGGTAACATGTTGGATCCATGATAATACATATCATAGCCACGAGAAATACACAGTGGATCTATGTGTTTAAATATATCATGAGGATCACTAGAGATAGTGAGATGAACAAACTGATCCTCTAAAAGTATCAATGTCATATAAGTATGTGATACCATATTGCACAACTCATGGAGTAGAATAAAAAGGGGGTGCTACTATGGGCCAAGGTATTCAATCCAAACCCACTAAGGGTATCAATATAAAAAATGTGGGTAGATCAGTTGATCTTGAACATGGGAGGAACTATTTGATTACCATTTATTGATGTATACTAATAAGAAAGGTGATATAACATATCAATAATGGTAATGATCATGATGATACCTAGTATATTATAGCAAGTGTGAATATATGTTTTGTCATTAAATATTTGTGAAATATTTCAATTAGGTTACATTTATGTATTCCCACTATCAATAACAAATATTTTTCCACTAAGGACTAGAAGAACCAAGGTACAATAAACTCTTTATATTCAGTTTCCATAGAAAATGTGATGAATTTGATAAGAAGGGATAAGCTTGAAGGAGGGAATTAAGGAATTCCTCATCATACAAAATGATAAAACATAAGGAGAATTTTTTTAAAGGTACTGGACAAAACCTAGAATGACATACCAAGAAGTATGTCTCTCACATGCACCATATGGAATAGTGAAGGGAAGAGACCATCTATAAATTACCAATAATTAAAGTTGTAGGGAGATGAGAGGACATACATAGATGATGAAAATGGAAATCAATGTACAACACAAATCCCAAAATGTGAATAGAGGTATCAACGTCAAACATATGGGAAAAAACTCAATCATGGATCAATGATGGAATGTCATCTACTGAGCGCAAGGTAATACAACAATGATGAAAATAGGCCCGGGGTGATATAAAATCTAGGTTAAAATATCATATAAATGTGTAGTAGTTGATAAGATATGATGTACTAGTGAGAATTCAATGGGTACCTTCCACATTGGCATGAATTAAAGTACAAATATACTAATAGTAATGAGAACAAATTGATGACTAGGAAGGTCAACATGGATGGTTAAGAAATATGGGAAATGGTTAACATAAGTTACAAATTTCCATGAACATAATCATGACACAATGGTGAACTGGGTATAATTTGAAACAAAATGGAACAACAATATAAACATATGACATAGGAGGTGTCAATAGTCTTGCCATAGTGACTATAAGACTAACTAATTGAAGGAGTAATAAACTAAAAAAACAATGTTTAACTTCTATTGATCACTTTTTCAATCATCAAAGGTATAGTGTTTTTATGTCATCTTTCCCTTTTTTGTATATCCCATACTTATCCATTTTTCTATTTCTTTCTCTTTTGTAGGTTGTTTTAATGTTACCCATAATTACCATAACACTGCAAACCCACAATCCCACAAGTCTTTAAACATCAACACTTAACCATTTCTGTATTTTATTTTTCCATACTTAGCCATTTTTCTATTTGCAGGAATTATATTGTGGGGGAAAATGATTTCCCACAACTTGGAAACCCCACGAAAACACATTTCATTCAATCCAAGATGACCCACTTGTTTCCAACATCATACAATTTATTATTTCTTTTACTTCGTATATTTTCAAGTTGTGAATGCAAAATTTCCCTACATCCATCCTTCCATATCCCTTAAGCCCACAATCATGTAATCCTGTAGTCTTGCAATCCCGCAATCATCATTTCACACTCCCCATCACTCATTTTATACCTTCACACTTAAACATTTTTCATACATCCTAGTGCATAATCCCATTTCTTGAGAACATTTATGATCGTACTATCATATTAGCCATCCCATGAGGTGAATTAAAAATCATTTTAATGACATGGTTCTCCTAATTTCCCCATTTTAAATCCAAATCAAATCATGAAATAAAAACTTAAGGATACAACTTATGATATTAAATAAGCACATGGAAGAATTTGGTAAATGAATTCAAATCTGGTTGTAGATTCTTATTATGACAGAAAAACCACCTTTTCATTCTAATCATCCTTTACCAAATATGCGCAATAAAATAAAAGAGAATTGTTGTTGTGACATTGTGAATACATTAGTACGTTAGGACCACACTTTTCAATGGTAGGAGGAATTTAAATGGTATACTATTCTCTCTCTTGAAGAAAACAATTCAAACAAGGTATGGACTTTTGGAATAACATTGGCATTTTGTATGGAAAAAGTATTGGATTTCAAGTAGATCAATCTCTCATTTTTTTACAACTTCAATAGTGAAAAGATGATTATTTAGTTGCAGGTGAAGACTCCTATTTCTCGAGATCCTACAATATTTAGAAGGATAATTGGGCTCCCTAATCCTACTAAAAAATTCAAAAGTTCACATGCAGACACCTTTATAAAGGCCAACCATGGAGAGACAAAAATGTTGGATAGTTTTATATTAAAGCCATCATAATACTATGGAAATTCCACTTGTATAGAGATATGTTCTTTGAAATACCATTATAAAGAGTTTGCCTAGTTATTCACTTGAATTATTGGGAAGGATTCTATAACTATTGTCTTAATATATCTACTATATGTCTTGCACCTCTCTATCCAAGATAACGTTTTATTTAACTAGGTTTGGATTATTTTGAGTCAAGTTTATTTTCAGCTCATAAATTCTCGAAAACACAAGAAATTCTTCATGAGTTCCTACTTGAATTTTGCAATAGCATATTTCGATATCTTCAAATATTTTCCTCTCAAAAGGAGTGTTGAGTTTGGAAAAGACCCCTGTGCAATTTTGGTATCATGCATTGTGGAAACACAAATCTCCATATAATCTTTATGAAGTTCATAATCCTTTCTTGTCTACTTTCAATAATATAGACTATGTTCCCAACACATCAATATTTTTCATTGAAGCTACTTCATTTTTCAAAGGAAAAAGGGTTTTTGAAAATTTGGACGATTTAAGTTTCATAAGATTTTTCGGTTTTGGGGAGAAACCCTCCTTACTCCCTTTCTGTGTTTTAGATAAATTCTTTGCTATTGAAGTTTGTAAACAATACAATTTTTTGCCACACTTATTTAATGAGAAAAGAAAAAATAGTTCATTCATTTTCCTTGGAAAATTGGGGAAGTCATGCTAAAAGACATTTCCCATATGGATGAATTTGCTAAGAATTTTGATAATTTCAAAGTAAGAGAAGTCCTTCAAATTCAAGGATTTGACCTTAGTGATTTTTTTAAAACACATATGTCTGTAGTCAACTATGAATCATCCTTTGTTAATAACACTCAATTTAAATAAGGAGCTGGGGATAATCAAAACAACATGGAATCCATCCTTTACAAATTTCATGTTGATCTTGACACCTTGGTCAACACTAATTACCAGCATAAACAGAAGGGTAAAACAACAAGAAGTGTTAACCCTAACCCCGATTCAACAAATCTATCATAGATGAGTTCGTAGACAAAAAAACAAACACATGAAAGTGGTCTTGGCCTGGAAATAATTCCCATTTGGGAAATTCTTGTGATGGAAGAGATGAAAACTGCCAAAAATGAAACATTGGGAAAACCCATGCTACCCCTATAGCACTTAGAAGGAAAAGAGACGTGACTCAAAGGGATAAATTCTAGTTCATGAACCCAAAGACATGGAAGTGGATTTAGAAGAAAAAGATCTTGATTTTTCCACGCAAAGATTACTAGAAAACAGAGAAATAACTCAAGATATGGATTTTCAAGAGACTTTAATTTTTGAAGAGTATTCCGTTACATTGTACCATATGGATTTCAATAGACAATATCAGATATTGTTGATTGAAAAACTTAATCTGAAAAATCAAATGGTTTCTAAGAAAGGGAACTATGAGATTGATTTACATGGGATAAAACCCTCAAAGATAGAGGAATTTCACAAAGAAACTAGAGAAGCACTCAATTCCTCAATTGATGAAATTGGAATAGAAATCCAAATATTGAGAGAAAAAAATAAAAATAAGAGAATTCAAGAATTCCTTACTATTGAAGTCTCTATTCATCAAACCAATTTCCACTACCCAACCTATAAATACTTTGGAAAACACTCCAAAATTTTACTCCATGATAAGGGGTGCTTCAATGTTATTGATATCCATTAGACAATACATTGGAGAGAATATCATAAACATAATTCCCTTGATCTTTGAGATATGGAAGCTATGTACTATTTCTACTATAAATTCTTCAAGGATTATAAATTTCAAATGATACCTCCAAAAGGACCTAGATAATGATGAAGAACTAGGAAGTTGTTAGAACATTCTCTACTAAAATATCTAATTTGAATGACATGGAAAGGATATAACTAAATCTCCCATAAAAAAAATAGATTAAGGCATATTAATGTTGGATAGCCAAAAAGAATTGAATGTTTAAAACAATTATTCGAGTAATTTGATAGTATAAATTTCAAGAGGGGTGATTTATTTCAAAAACTTGTTGATTTGACATTAGAGTCGAAGGGCCAAAATTTGATAATGGATTCAATTGTACTCTCTAAGAATTAGTTACAATAACATTTGGATACCTTAAAAGTTTCATGGGAAAATGAGTTCAATGAAATAATTGAATACTCATAAGTGGACGTATAAAAGTGGTTGATTCACTATGTAAACAAGATCAAATATGTTGAATACACATTGCACCAAATTAGTTTTTATATTACAGATGTTCAAAAATAATTATTCAATGGAACGATTAAACATGAGACAATGATTTCTTCCATGTAGGAGTATATCAAATTATGGTTAAATAAAACATTGATAAAGAGAACTAATATAGATCATCCAAATTTTGTTACATTTACCACAAAACCTACAACCAGAAAATCTACAAAAATCACTCCAACAAGAAAATAGAGAGGCTCCTCCATTTAGCATAGTAAATCAAGTAATCACATTATTTATTTTCCTCAGTTGGTAGTCACCCAACCTTTCTTTTTTAAGAATCTATGAAAACCAAAGACCGACTGCTAACTATTTTCCATTTTTATATTCTAGGTATTTCTTTAATTTCATGTTCCACGAGAGGCCAATCCTAGTCGTATCTAAAAGATGAATGGTCTTTGCTTTTCATAAACATTTCACACATTATTATTTTCAATACAAACATTTGTATTTTTTTTTGAGGATCCACAAATAACTATTCAGGTAATTGCATTAGTGATTTCTTAGACTTTGATTTTTAAGCATGAGGTTTCAAATGTATTGTCCATCAAAATAAATTTTTTAGTCTAATGGGGTAATCATGTCAAGTTATCTATGAATGCAGGATGTGTTTTTTGTCTTTTCCAATGGTGTGTTATTTTGATCATGATTTGATGGAAATGATATATATTTTTACATTCCTAATCTTTATGGTTTGCAATCTTGCATAATATTGTGAATACTCATTTCCTAAATGAGCCTAGTCCTTTCTCAGGCGTCCTTTTTATGTGAATATTTATATTCTAAAAACTTAGTCTTTCATAACGTTTTTTTTATTAAGTATGAAATATTTATAGAGGAGTACCACCTCTTTAAAAAAGTAGAGGGATTTATCCTCATCATGTTATCTTAAATATCTTAAAGCATATTTTAGGTCAACAACTTCCTAAGTCCACACCAAAACACAACTTAATGAGTAGACAAAGAAAACTTGGTGCTTTGTTCAAGGGTGACATAACTCAATACAACTGAGAATACATAAAGTATCTTTACTACTTACCCCCTCTTTATTTGATCATATTTGATATTTTTGTCTTTTTATGTTATAAAATCCTAAAAAGGAGTAAATGAATGTTAGAATATAGTGGAGGAAATGAGTGTTGCATGAAAATAAATCTACTTCCAAGACCATGGAAAAGCCTATGCAAAAGTACAGAAGTATGAATAGGATATGGAAACTCATTGAGATGTTTCCTCGAGGGATATAGGGTTGTAGAATGCAAAATAAATAAAGAAAAATGTGACTAGCTAAACAGAATGCATGAGTAATGAGCATCATATGGAAAAATAAAATGAGAATTGGGCTCAAAAGTGCACAAAGAGGTATGCAATGTAACAATGAAAATTTAAACATTAAAACGGGAGCCCCATGGGTCATGGCCAAAAATATATTGAAAAAAAGTCATGCATCTTACAGAGAAATTCATGGCAGGGATAACTTGGCTCCTAAGCCTATGAAAATCTTTATCATGGAAACCAAAATGGAAAATGAGGCTCTCACTAGGGAAAATCATGACACTTTTACAATGACAAGTAGGCTTCTTGTCACAACTTAGTGGGCCCAATCCTAAGGATAAAATGAAATAGGAAATTGATAATGAAAAATGTAAGGTGGAAATACTCACCTATATGTAAGTTTCAAAACCATTACCTGCCAAAATATGTCATTATTGATTAATTTGATGGAGAATTCCAATAAGTTAACTTATAACTTTTTTGCAAATGAAAAAAATGCAAGAGAAATCTAAAGCAATTTTTTAAGGTATTATATCTGATAAAAAAATGACAAAAATGAAAAAATAGGCAATTTAAACTATAGAAAACAAGGTAAGAAATTTATATATAGGTGAAAATTTTGACTTTTTACCAAGTTATCATGTCATGTTAACAAAACCATTGTTTTGTAGCTCAAAAACCCTTCAAAATTGAGGAAACTATTGGGATATTTACCACCATTAGAATTCAATTTCGTTATATATAGGTAACTCACCATCCCATGCTCTTTTAATTGAGCTTTTCCATTTCTAATTATCTTGAAAATTTAGCTATGGGGGACCCTTTCTAAATGAGGGATTGCACACACATGTTTTCCCTTCATGTTGGCCAATTTTATAAGTTCATACATGCACCTTACCTTCATGAAAGGTGCATTTACATGCATTTATACTCAAAGAGAGGCACTTGTACCCCCATGAAAGTGCCAAAAAATGACCCTTTCACGCTGAAAGAAAAATTTAAAATGCCAAATTTATTCTTTCTAATTTATATGGCTATTCTATGGATGGAAAGAGGACAAGGATATTGATAATAATATATTTGAAGATCAAAAGGAAATGAAATCCCTTTGTTAATGTTGCTTTCTCAAGTTCTTTACCATCCCAAATCTAATGAAACCATCAATATTGAGGTGGAATATCTATACTTGATCATAGGAGTATCTCATCAAAAAGAACTATTTAAATTTAAGGGATGAGGACATGGAGAATGTAGGAGGACAATATAGGATTATACCAACACTTATTACCCTAAGGAGACCCAAAAATTGGGCTCCCATGTCTTTATACATAGTATATAAGAAATAAGTTTAATAATATTTCTCATGATAGAAAAATTATTTGTTTTTTTTGCAATGCACTAATCCTTATGTCCATATTTGTATGGTGGGGTGGATTTAGTACATCATGTTAGTCCTTGATATCTTCTTGGTTGTTAAAACAATGATGTTAAGGATCCTTCCAACCAAAACTCAATTTTTTTTTTTAAGGATACCTTTATTTATGAAGGGTGATATGCATAATTTTTCCTTTTCACATATCATTCACCTTCCAAATAGGATGAATAGGTCAAGCATTGAACTGATAGGGTTTATTTATCCTCTGTATATTGAAATTTCGATGGTAAAAGAGCAGGTGACTATGTGGAAAGGGGAATGCGCATGTAAGGTACCCAATTCACATAATTCTTATAAGGATTTAGTTGAAGAAAAATGTACTAAGCATTAAAGAATTGAACGGTTATACCAATTTATGCATTCTAATTAAAATTACATACAATCAAACAACACATTGCTTGATACAACCAAGAAACAAAGAATATGCATTATTATGAATATTTCAAACAAGAAAATGAACAGGAGTCGCCACAAACTGGAATCAATCTCATCCATTGATGCATCCACGCATATTTATAACACTTATGGATCCATAATGATGTTGAAACATTTTTTTGATATGTATCAGAGTACATTAGAGAGATGGAAGATAGATATGTTAGAATGCAGAATAAGAAAATATGGGAGTTGTAGACTGGTACAATAGAAAATAATTGAATCCCCGTAAGCCTCATGGTTTCCTTCTCATAATATGTCTATCTTCTTGAGATGGATTGATCTATCGAAATTGATGTTGATACACTCTTCCTCTCTCTGTATCCTAATAAAAAATGAGTTAATGATCATTGTGGATTATTTATATCTCTTTCCTTTGCATGAAAACCACTACCCATTTATTTAAACTACCTAACGGTGTATTGATATTGCTTCTCTATTCTTGATTGGTTGATTTATTTGAACAAAAATTATTTACAAACAAAATCAACAAAGGAGGTGTTGGACGTGTGCCACTTGTCTAACCTATTTTACATTGTCTCGGGATTTATAATTTAAGATGTTTTCACATCTTTATTTAGAAATTACCCATAAGATATTCCAGTTGTTTTAGGTTTCTTATTATTTCATCCAAATTTGTGAACCTTTCATAATATGGTGGAGGAAGACCCTTCACAATTATTCTGACAGTGCATAATAATATAAAATATCATGGCATCATATCCATTACATAATGTACCTTTAAATATCCTTCCATATTTTTGAAGCTACTATCATCATTTATTTTGTTATCCGAAAGGTTTTGGTAATTAATCTATGGATACAGGTCTCCAAAACCATCCCACAAATTAGGAAACTGAAAAAATAATCACTTCTTTGAAATATTCCTAAATGATGATATTTCTCTAACCAATCCATGCACTTTGCACTCGATGGCCTGTATGAGTTTGCTTTTAGTGAAAAGTTTCTTTGCCTCCAGTACAAGGTTGTTTCTATCCTCTCTATTTAAAATCTTGAGCTACTATGTATACCTTCTATTGAAGAACTCAATCAACTCCTCATCCACCTTTGGCTTATCTAACAATTATGTGTCTATAATATTTATTTCTTTACAAACTTCAATAATCAACTCATATTCTTTTTTCTTTAACTTAAAATTATCCCAATTATTAAAAACCAATGATGTTATCTAGTCCCAAAGAAAATGTTTTCCTCCTTTCATCATTGGTTTTCCAATAACCTTTAGTCTCATCTTCTCTAACTCTCTCTTAGCCCTCTCCTTTTCGGTACCAATTTGTTGTAAGAGTACCTCCATACTGTTGGTCTGTTCTTGTAACTCTATAAATTTGTATGGACTAAATTTGAGCTTATAGTTGAGTGAATTAACCTCTACTTCCTTCACACTCAAATATGACATAACCTTAGCCTAACCTTTATCAACATCTAAACGTATGACTAGTACTTTAGGCTCTTTAGATAATTCTAAGGCATTCTAAAGTTGTTCATTCAAAGAATTTTTTTTCTCCTATAATATCTCCATGGTGCATTGTATTTGAAGAATTTATTTATAGATATGATTGTTCTCATCATAGATAGATTGTAGATTAGGAGTTTGTACATGTTTAATGTCTAGGATATTGAGCTTCTTCATTAGTACTTTGATTCCATTATATTTCTTACTCATTAAGTCCCCCACCACTTTCCAATTATTAGGATCTTCACTTCAAGTAACAACATTCATTTATAAATCATCTATTTGAATGGCCTTGGACCTCACTGATGTTCTTTCATTATTGAATTGCTTCTCTATAATTTGTACCAATTACTTCATCTTTATATCACTGAAGCTATACTAAAATACTCCTTTGTACATCATTTGATGCAGGGGCATGCCACCCAGGCACGTCTGATCTCACAGGACTTTCATCTTTCAGCCTGAAGAACTCGAAGGTTCTTCTATTTCCCTATCGGGAAATCTGCACCCACAATAATCTTCCTCCGAGGTATCCCCTTTACTACCGGGATATTAGCTAAATCTCGCTATCCTGTGAGCTCGGGACTTAAAACCTCCAACTCTTCCCTTCAAATCTTGCGATACCCGATCTGGCGATATGGGTATAGCTCCTTCCACATGCAATCGTGGGCTAGGCTTAATATTAGTGTCTCTCGCAACTTTGCAATCTCGTGACCTCGCGACCTCGCCGGTTGAACCGTCGATTTTTCACCCTCCTATTCCGTGAGTCCCCGAGATATGCGGTCCCACCTTATGCTCTGCCATGTGTCCACAAAAATATCGGCTCCTCGACACTTTGTGACTTGGCGTCCACATGAGTCTCAGCTCCTTGGCACTTCGCGACTTGGCATCCACACAAGTCTCGACTCCTCGGCACTTCACGACTCACGAATCCTTTGTGCCACATGTATTCCACTCAGGCTCCGCTATGGCCCACACTGCTCCAGCTATCGGGATATTTCTATCTCGCAACCTCGCGATCCCCATGGCCAAATTCTCGGACCTTTTCTTGCGAGATCCTGAGACACGATCCCTCACGTAGATCCAGCGGTCCTCCTGTGTTCCGGATCCAACGACTGTCCTTCTCTCGCCACCTCACGATCTCGCGACTTTGAGTAGTCAATGTTTGGACTCTCAACCTGTGAAATCCCGAGTTCACGAGATCCTTCAATCTCTCTCCACCTGTCCTCCTCAAATGGATGACTACGATCTTCTCACTCCTTCGTCGCCTCGCATCCTCGCGTCTCGCGACTTTGCACACCCAATACTTGGCCTTTACCCTGTGAACTCCCGAGTTTGCGAGATCTCTTGATCTCTGCCACCTGTCCCCTCAAATGGACAGCTACGATCCTCTCACCACCTCTCTACTTGTGAATATAAAGGGTTTCCCCTTCGGTCCTCCAATGCCCGAGTCTACGAGATGAGAATCTCCTGACATGCGTCCTCCTCAACGAACGACTCTGATATTGTAAGGATATCACGTCTCGCGACATTGCTGCTCTTACTACACAACATTCAGGTCTTCAACTCCCGAGTCCCTGATACACGATACCACATGTAGATCCTATGACTCCGGTGACTCTGAATTGACGGTTCTGTCTCTCCTGAGATTCAAACCCTTGGAATCTTATCGACATAACCTCCTTGTACCTATACAAGATCTAACAGTCCTCGAAACTTCACGAAATCTCTTCAGAAGATTTTGACCATCCGTTCTTCCTTGGTTAATCCACAAAATGAAAAGGAGTATCTCTCCATGAGATTCCTTCGCCTCTTCACCAACCTGCGACGTTTCTCCCAGGCTTCAAGTCACACTTGTTTACACTGGTCTTCAGTGACTCAGAGGCCTATCCTTCCTGAGCTTTTCTAAAATGAATCCAACCTCGACAAGGTTCTCTGCACGCACTCCTTGCGACAGGCCTGTGAACACTTCAACTGTTCGGACTTCCTTGACTCTGCGTATGCCCGTAGCAGCAGTCCTTCAAAACTTCTGCTCAGTTTCACGACTAAGACTCTTCTTAGCCTGTGCACTTCTTGCACGGATTTAACAACCCACTTTCACTTCTGAGTGTTTGAGAACAAGAGTTTAACTCTCGAGCCTTCTGTTAATGCACTCCTTGCGGACGACTCAACTGCACTCCTTGCAGGAATCCTTGCTGAAAGAGAAACAATTGTAACTCACCTCACTTCCTCTCCAATTTCAATCTTGACACATGAAATTATACACACACATAATAACAAGTGAATAATAGGAAGTAATTCTCATAGAGCATTCAACACACATACACAGAGAATAACACAAAAACCATGAATCTGAATCAACTTCTTCTATTAATTCAATATCTGTACATGGGTGTTTTTCTACAACTCTCTGCTATTCTCCTATGCTTTAGACTCTCCTTTTTCCCATGTTGCTAATTGTTACAATGATACAAATGATGGTGTCTATATTCGGTTTTCCCTCTTCCTTCGAGAACTATCTAATCTAAGAATTCAATTCTATCTACCTGCAACTACTACTATAAATGCCTCTGTCTATCTCAGACGAGAGCGTATGGCTCGAGGTCTGATTACATTTTTACCAAGGCGCTTAAATTAAATGATCTCATCTAAGTTAGGCGCATCAACTTCAAGAGAGAATTTTAAAATTCAAAAACTTGCGCTGGACGTCTTCCAGCTATCTTCTGCTTCCACATTGGTTTTGCTTGTCGTGAGGGATGCTCCTGCATCATCATTTCACTAGATTATCTATGAATATGATAAATATACCTAGGATGTATTTCATTAAAAGGTAAATCAAAGTCATAAAATATATAATCTACATGTGTATAAGTTATAGTTACTTTCAATTCCAACAATACCAATTTCAACACATTTTATTTATAGTCCATGGCTGAAAGTAATTTCTTCTAAGAAGTCACTGGAGGATACAAATCCTTCTTGATATCGATATCGCTTCTTTTGATATCATAATAATAATTAGATAAATATATATGAATCTAAGAAGATCCCCACGAGGTAGGAGGAATAGCCTCTCTAGTTTCCAATAGGGAAGATGGATAATGATGTATGGAAAAAGGAGGAGTATTTGCAAAAAAATAAAAGCCTTCTTCACTGGATCCCTCTATCAATTGCAATACACTTTTACCTTTATCCAGAAGGTCAATGATGTTGTCATTTTTATATGGCCCATCTTCATTCTTATACATTTTTCTTTTCTTTTCATCTATATCGATGTATCATATTTCAAATGATATAAGGTTCCTTTTCCGAATAACACTTCTTTCTTCTAAGAAGTCCTTGAGGCCTTTGCAGAATATGATTTTCCTGTTGGTGAATTTTCTACTTTTTTCCAATAGAATTTGTTTCACTTATTCCCATATATTTAAATCAGCAGTGTTTTCTACCACATGATCATGTTGATGCTTATATTTAGGCCTCTTAGCTGCAATGATTTCTTCTGGATTATATACCCAACTTTGTGATTTATCAAAGTAAACTTCTACAACATGTCCTCAATCAAACCGAGTGCAGAACTCAACTTAACTTGAAATGGACCTACTTCATTTCGAATTTAGAATGTGACTGACTTCTTATGTTGTGTGAAATGTATATTTTCTGATATCATCCTATGCTTGATATATTCTGAGGCCAAAATACTTGGAGTTAATAATACTTGCAACTTGCATGGTTCTCCTTCAAAACCATAAACCTTGATTAAGGTGTACTTGTCAGTCAAATACAAGTCTCCTATACTAGTTTCCTTAGTTATATGGAGTAGTTGTTTCATATCATCAAACATTATAGGAGGCTAAAACCGATGAATAAGATCATACACAAAACTCATGTACTTGTTAACATGGATAAAGAAACCATGGTTATGCTCCATCATATTTATCTCTTTAGTCAATTCAACCACAGGATTCAAACAATATGTGTCATATGTTACTTACATGCCTAGTTTATGAAAGTTTGCAACATTGTTGAACAACATCAAATGTACCAGATAATCCTTTCTAAAGGATATAGTAGTAGGGTAAGCTGACAATTGGTATTTGATGGGCCCAACCAAATACTTAACAAAATCATATTTAATAATGGTGATTGAATCTATAGCATAGAAAAATGATAATAAACCCAAAATAGTTTCATTCACATTATGTTCATTCTCATAACCTAAAATATGACAAGTCATAGCAATATCCTTCCTAGCTATGTTTGAGAAAATAAATGATTGGCATGGAGGAGAACTAGAAAGTAGTGAGGAATTTGCAGGCAACAATTTACCCAACAATTTATACTTTTATAATTGGGGTAGGTATTGGTACCTAATAGGAATTTGATTCTCATTTAGGGCTTCTTTAGAAAAAGGTTTATAAAAGGTAAGTATATGAGCAATGGATTCCCTAGAAACTGAGTAGATAACCTCGGTACCATACACATTAGTAAATGTTCTTTTTTCATATCATAATGTGAGGAACACCATTCAGCCATGTTTGGGAAACAATAATTCTGGGGCATTATCAATTAGGTAAGGTTTGATTCCCATAATAGCATATAATATTTTAAATCATTGGCGTTGGTATGAAACATTCAAATTAATCGATACATGTTAGTATAAGATAGAGTAGGGTCAAAAACATCTCCCTCTCGATCTTCCAAGTGATCTTTATGGGTGAGTTTCTTTGGTTCCTTCGAGGCCTTCCCATGACTCACCTTATATTTGATCTTGGTATTTTAATTAAAATAAATACTCAATAGGGTGAAGAACAAGGACAAGGATAATTGAATTACCTATATGCTATGATTGTATGAAGAATGTACATGCTGCTACAGGGATCACGGGGTTTAACTTGGGTGTTGTAACATCTCGCTCTGGCGCACTGAGAAAACTTATTCTTTGAGGACACTTTGTTAAGAACCAAACATCAATATAGCATAGAAAAACCTCAGGAAAAGTACTCAACGCTTTGAAAAAGAGATAATTTCAGATAATAAGCCTCTTCGAGGGGGCAACCTCCTTTT
>JZKD02S2170969.1:201271-224013 GCA_000966675.3 Picea glauca
CCTTCATCAAGAGTCCAAGTAGGATTTTTTGGAGGCTTATTTGGTGTAGAAGTTCCCTTTTTGGGTGGCATGTTGGTCGAGTATCACTTTTGAACCTTGATTTTGAGGTGGTTCTACTAGACAATATTTCTTCTATTGTATCTCCCAATTTTCATCCCTTATGGGTCTGAAACTTTCCTTTAAGTATTTCTCTAATATGTATTCTCTGTAATTCCACAGGTCTGATCAAAATTGGATGTGCCAAGTGGAATTTACGGTAACTTCCCCACAAATTGCCGATTTTTGGCCTTTCCAGGAGATCTCACTTGTATAGTATGCCCCATACAAAATAATTGATATAAAATTCTGAAACTCGCACCCAAAATACTACAGACCGTCCACGATCCAATGCAAATAGTTCCATGTAATTTGGATACTCTAGGAATAAATTATGATTGTTTTACCTAGAACACCTTCTTGCGACTAGTCAATAGGACTAGTCAAATACCCTATCTTACACAGGGTGTATCTACAAATTTAAGATGACCCAGAAGTTGAAATTTTTACCACAGCTACAATTCTAATTTTTGTAAATGGCCTTTGGATTTCAAGGTATGAAACATCACAGAAATTTTTTTATAGCGAAAATTCCACAATGACTCATTTCAGGATGATTCCAGAACCCAATCTTGTACAAGATGTATCTCCGAAAGTATAAGGCCTCACGAGATGAATTTTTAACCCAACGTACCTTGATCTGTCTTCTAAATACCCTCCAAGACTTTCCTTCTGAAACGTTTTAGATAAAAATTTATAGCGAAAATTCCACAGTGTCTCAGATGTAGCAGCAAAACCCCAAGACCTTGAGCTCTGATACCATATGTTAAGAACCAAACATCAATATAGCATAGAAAAAACTCAGGAAAAGTACTCAACACTTTGAAAAAGAGATAATTTCAAATAATAAGCCTCTTTAAGGGGGCAACCTCCTTTTACCCCACTTAAATGTTCAATTACAAGATGATTCAAAATGAAAATGTCTCCTTGGTATATATACGAGACTAGGAGGTATAATTACAACTAATGGACTAAAGCCAACATAAATAAAATAACATTACTAATATAATTTACAACTAATGGCCTAAAGACGACATAAATAAAATAACATTACTAATCTAATATGCCCCAATTAATGGGTAATGAGACAATATTAGGGCTTAACACACTTGCTCTCAAGTCATTCAGACTATTATGATATTAAAACATTTGAACCTGATTATGATGTGTTATTATAGATGACATGATGTTTTACTACATTGACATAGGTAGGTGCTATTGACTCGGTTTTACTGAGTGTGCATGGTTTTGGACCTTGAGGATGCCGAGGCATCGATGGAACTCCTTGGACTTCAGATTGAGTCAGGGAGTGGGCTATTTGGGTTGATTTATTTACTGTGCTATTACATTTGATTTGATGATATGATGTGGACATGTTCTGACATGAATGTTGATGATGCACGATGACGATATCTTGTGAACCAGACTCACATATGGAGTAAAGGGGCCACACACATGATTACCAGAGAAGTTGAGGGAGAGGTGTGGATAGCAGCCCTGCCACAGCCTACTAGCATTCCCGTCATGGCTCGAGCTGTAGGTTAACAATTACCTAGTTCGATAGGACCCACAATGTCATGAGGGCAGACTGCAACAGTTTCTCACGATGATTCTAAGGGGCGCGCAATAAGGCGGGGCCTTATTCCTTAGAATCCTTTAGTCTCCCACAAGTTCACCTGGTGGAGTGTTGACTCCAAGGGTTATTGATTTCTACCAATCAGTCAAGAGGTGAGTGGCACCCTTGGAGAACGTGGTGCATCCTGAAGGGCACGTCACGCAAAAGAAACACAAGAGGCAAGTGGCACCCTTGGAGCATGTGGTGCATCCTGAAGGGCACGTTGCGCAAAAGAAACACTAGAGGCGAGTGGCACCCTTGGAACACGTAGTGCGTCCTGAAGGGCACGTTGCGTTGATGATGATGAAGGAACAAACCTAGATGGCCCTACGACATTTAACACATTAAGAAATTCTTGAACAACTTCCCTAATTAAATGTCGCCCAGTTCAGAATCTAAGTCCTAAGTCTAAAACTTCTCTAGGGGTAAAATTGTGTCTAACCTTAAGAAAAATTACCTTATAAAAGTTAAAAAAAAAATAAAAATTAAACTAAAAACCACTTAAGTAATAGTTTTTAGTCTTCATAAAAAATTTGGGGTAAAATCAAGATAGTAAGAATTTAATTAAAATCCATGGATTTAAAATTCTAAAGAAGAATTTAATTGTTTAACTTGTGAAAGTGTAAAAGATACTAAATCATTAATAAAAAGGAAAAAAGGTTAATTTGTGCAACTGCCATTTTTGGCTCTAATGAAAAGGGGAAAGAAGGGAATAATAAAAATTAGGAAACTAAGGAATGGAGGAAACATAATAAAGGAAAGAGGGAACTTATGGTAAAAAGCAAGGTCAACTTAGTAAAGAATCTGCAATAAAGAACCTTCTAAATTGAACTAAATTAGCAACCTCATTTTAGGGAAAGTATTTAAAACCTATAAGGGAATCTAGGGACACCTAGGAGTAAAAAATGGAGTAACTCTAAGTGGGTGAGGGAATTAAGACAATTTAATAAATTAAAGAAAATAGTTAATGGAGAAACGTGGGGGATTGATGACACTTGTATGAAGGAGAGTTTTTAGAAGTTATTATTCAAAAATTAAATTAAATGAGATTTAGGAAAAAGATGGAAGTTCTAAAACTCTATAAAAGAAAGGGAAGAGAAGGAAGAAAGGGGGGATTGTCTGTTAGCGTAACGTTACGCTACTGGATTTGTGACTTCACTGATTACTTGTGGGGAGTTGGGATTTCCCAGCTCGGATAGGAGTGGTAGCTCGGCCTTGCGAGGAGAGATGGGAGCTAGATGTACCATCTGGATAGTGTGTAGCCCCTTTGTGGCTCGGGGGGATAAGGGGGAAGAAGAGTACCCCTAGCGTTGGTTGGGAGGTACCGGTGATGTCTCGACGATCGGCGAGTGGGAGCGGCACAGAGCTCAAGTGTGGTATAGTGTCTTCGGTTTATTCGCCACCGATCACAGGTATGCAAGTGCATTTGTTTGTTTAATAATAAAAGGAAAATTGTTTAAAGTTGTATATGAATCCTTATGATGATGATTGATGTGTTGAATTTTGGATCATCTCGTTTCCTTCTTGTTTTTTTCTACGCCTAGACTGTTATAACCCCACAATCCTTTCGATGAGTTATCCTTGGCTCTGGCATTCTTTTACTATTGGCTGCAATTTCTTATTGGTGTTCTTTAGGTGTTCATAAATTACGGTGGGCATTTATATCTGACTGTGGGCGTTTTTATATATGGCTATGGGCATTTTGTAATAATGGGGGTGTTTATATATTACTGTGGGCATTTTGTATTGATGTAGGTGTTTATAAATTATGGTGGGCATTTTTATATATGGCTATCGGCATTTTGTAACAATGGGGATATTTATATATTACTGTGGGCATTTTGTATTGTTGTAGGCATTTATAAATTATGGTGGGCATTTTTATATATGACTATGGGCATTATGTTTTAATGTGATCATTTATATATGACTGTGGGCATTTATATCTGACTGGGCGCATTTTTAAATATGGCTACGAGTGTATTGGCATTCCGTTTTTGTAAAATTTAGTTATGAGAATTCATTCTGGAAATAAGTGTATTGGCATTTTCGTTTTGTAAAATTTTTTCTGAGAAGTCGTTCTGGCAATGAGTGTATTGGCATTCTGTTTTTGTAAAATTTAGTTCTGAGAATGTGTTCTGGCAATGAGTGTATTCGCATTTCCATTTTTGTAAAATTAGTTCAGAGAATTCGTTCTGCAATGGGTGTCGGGAATTTTCGTTTTGTATTGTTTTGTAATTCCGTCTCTGGTAACCTTCGTCCCTGGCAAATGAAGTTCTCCCTCCTTAAACTTTCATTGATTTCAACTAATGCAGATGAACATTGTTGTGTGGTAAAATGTAGAGTTGTTTTATCGATCATTAAGAATGGATAATTTAATTACAGATGAGGATAATGTTAATTAAATCCTTAGTTGCATTTATCGATTATTTAAGGCTCATTGAATTATGATATTTCATTTTAATGGTTGAATGTTCTCTATTAAATTAATGCAGTTCCTTGCCCTTTCATTTAAATCTAGTTAGTTTGTAATTAGGTTAAGAAGAAATTTTGTTTTATTATAAATTATTCGTGGGTTTGGGTTAATGAAATGGTGCATGGTTTTTATAATTCATTAGTGGGTATTGTCGTAATGGGTCTTGTTCTAATCTAAATTGAACATTGTTTAATATAATTTGAGGATTGATCAATACTAATTGCATCTCATTCTAATACTTTTGGGATATGGTTAAATATCATTTGAGTAGTGTCTTAATATAGTGGGGATATTGTTTATTTAATGGCCAAATCTAAATTTGTAACACTTGGACATATAGAGAGAGTGGGTGAGAAGAAGTTGTTACTCACCTTCATTTAATCCTTGTTCACTTAGCATCATATTGATTTTTTAAATAATCTGATATTGCACACTACGGAATTAAGACCTACTTGGATGCTAACCTTACAATAAGGAATGACGTTATAGAGTTCCCTTAGATTTATCTCTTGGCAACTTACAAGCGTTTATGTAAATTGGTTTCTTTTAAGTATAACCTATTACTAAGAAGAGGGGAATGTTCAAGACCCTTGGGATGTATTATAATAATAATAGAAAGGGATTATGGCTAGATTTACCTTTGGAATTTAGTATCTCATTAAATTGGTATAAGAACGGAGAATAGTAGCTTCTTAATGCCTTTTAAGAGGTGAGTAATTTAATGAGTTGAGGAGTTATTAATATCTCGCTAATGCTTCTGCCTTGATGTGATAACCAGGTTGTATTATTTTCATAATAAATGCCTTATTATATTAACTCTCGATATCTTGTGATTTATTAAAAATACACTTCTAATGCAATATGATAATAGTAGTGAGTAATATAATGAGTTAACAAGAATTCACCCTTAAAAGTTGCCTTAATGAGATAGCTTTGTTAATTGCGATATTGATGATTTGTCTTGTCATTATCTTAGTAGGCATTGGTCTGCTTGCATCGGGAGGGATGTAGACACCTCCATGTTCCTCAGAACAGTCGCCAACCCTGAGACCTTAAATGGTTAAAATCGATGGGAACCTAGGCTTGAGCGTTGCTTATGTGTCTTGGAGGTCCTAACCATTGCAGGATAGGATGGATGGGTAGTCAGTCTTTTTATTGTCGATTGATTGTTTTTCATTACTGGTAGATGTCGTTTTCTGTCTTAGATCTTTATGTTGATATCGCAGTTGTATGCGTCATGATTCGTCGTCATGCGACGACGCAGAGGATAATGTCTTGTTACCCTTGTACACACTCACACACACAAAAAAAAATTGCATTTGTTATAAGAGGTTATCTTCGTAATGAGGAGGAACATTACATATGGTATCAGAGCGGGTTCGACCCGTGACTTGGGAATGCTATGGATTTCATTGACATGATTTGATTATACTGTTGCTAATCGAGTTGATTGTGTGCATGCAGGTAATCATGGTTGGAGGTCACTGTAGAGGTAGACGATGGAGTGCTAGGGGAGGAGGCATCCACGCCAGAGGGGTCTAACCCCAAGGAGACGAGCGGGTTCTCGGACAGGAGAAGATAGTAGTTGGCAATGTAGTCGGGATGATGAGATCCTTTCAATGCATGTTCGAGGCACTGGTCAGCCATTTGGACATAGATGAGGCCAGGGTGCTGACACCCGCTGAGGTTCTGCCGTGTGTACTGTCCGTTACTGGTAGCATTCACCATGAACTCGAGAAGGTCACATTTCTCGAGTTCTTTGGTGCCCCAGATGACACAGCTGTCGATGCATGGTTGGAGAACATGGCAATGTGCTTCGCACTTCGCGATTATACCTCCAACATGAAGGTTTGCATGGAGGTCTTTCAACTGAAGGGGAGCGCTCTTCTATGGTGGAAGATGCTCCTACTGTAGCTGAACATGGCCATTGAAGATGTGTCATGGAACTGTTCAAGGAACGGTTCCAAGAGAGGTACCTTTCAGAGGAATTCATTGAGCGTCAGCTCAATGAGTTCAACACCTTACGACAGGGAGGTCATACGGTGCCCCTGTATAAGGCATGTTTTATGGAGCTGCTCCGGTATGCTCCACATATTAACATAGAGAAACTTAAGGTCAACAGGTTCATGTTTGGCCTTAATGGCAGCCTGCGTACAAAGGTTATGATTTTTATGCCTCAAACCTTGCACGATGCCATCCAGAAGGCCCTCATAGCAGAGGAGGATATTATTAGTGGGGGTCAGACTAGGACTCCAGCGAGACCAACAAGGCAGGTTTCATCTGGAACATGGCAGCACCAGACACCAGAGAGACATACGTCGGGATATCATGGCTTCCAGAGGGGATCCACTTTCACCACACCCCGATGACCACCACCTCAGTAGCAGATGCCTTATCGGGGACCACAATGTCAGCAGTAGTGTCGCCAACAGCAGCAGTAGTTTAGGCATGTTCAACAGAACAGATGAGGGTTCCAAGATGGTGGGTCGTCATCTTCTACTTCGGGTACCAGGACTACTGGGCCAAAGAAGGGGTGTTGGACATGTGGGGAGCCACACTACCAGTGTGATTGTCTTGTGGAGAGGACCAGAGAGGTCGGATCAGCCGAACCCACTACAGTGGGAGATATGGGCAAGGCCCATCGGATTCATGTAGCGGTCAATAACTGCCAGGCAGAGAATTAGTCGATTGGGGTCGAGATGACAGGTACTATCATTGAACAGACTCTTAGTATTTTGATAGATCTCGGTGCTATCAAGAGTTTCATTTCTGGTGCAGTGCTAAAAAGGATTAAGGTAAAGGTAGTCGAACAGGACAAGTTTAGGTTTGTAGAGATGGCATCGGGAGCCAAACAGAAGGTTGGAGGAAAGGTTACGAGTTGTTCCCTTAACCTAGGAGAGTTTGTCACGAGGGCCAACTTTTACGTCATGATCTTAGGATCTTATGATGTCGTGATTGGTATGGATTGGTTAGAATCGCATGAGGTGATACTCAATTGTAAGATGAAACGGTTGAGCCTGGTTGATGACGAAGGACAGAGATGTGTGATTGTAGGACAGAACTAGGGAGTTTCCTTGAGGTTCGTCTCTTCCTTACATTTATGGAAGAGTATGCGCAAGGGGTGCAAGCTTTATGTGATCCTTGCACTAAACGAGAAGGGAGTGGCAGAAGGTCTAGAACACCTTTTGGTGGTGAGAGAGTTTGCGGACGTGTTTTCGGAGGAGTTACCTAGGATGTCACCGGAGAGGGAATTAGAGTTTCCCATAGACCTAAAATCAGGGACTGAACCGATAGAAAGAATGCCTTATCGGATGTCCACCCTGGAGTTACAAGATTTGAAAATGCAATTGAAGGAGTTGTTGGACCTGGGATTGATATGTACTAGTGTGTCACCTTGGGGTGCACCGGTTATTTTCATATGTAAAAAGGAAAAATCATGGAGGAGTTTCATCGACTACCATCAACTGAACAAGGCCACGATCAAGAATCAATATTCCTTGCCGAGAATTGATGATCTGTTCGATCAAATGAAGACTGCAACAGTGTTCTCCAAGATCGATTTGCGATTAGGGTATCACCAGTTATAGATCAAGGAGGATGACGTCCCTAAGACCGCTTTTAAGATGAGGTTTTGACATTACGAGTTTACTTTTTTACCATTTGGACTGACAAACACCCCAGGAGTATTTATGAGTTTGATGAACGGGGTGTTCCGCGAGTACTCGGACAAGTTCATCCAAGTGTTCATTGAAAATATTTTTATTTACTTTCATACAACAGAGGAGCATGATGAGCACTTGCACTTGGTACTACAGTGTATGCGAGAGCACAAACTGTATGGGAAATTGTCCAAATGCTCTTTTTATCAATCGGAGATTCACTACTTAGGACATGCCATCTCTGACGAAGGTATCACCATGGATCCAGCCAAGGTCGAGGCTATTATGGAATGGCCTGCACTAATGAATGTCATAGAAGTGCATAGCTTTATGGGTTTAGTAGGATACTAATGATGGTTTTTCAAGGGATTTTATAATATAGCAAATATGATCACGAAATTTCAGAAGAAAAACAAGAAGTTTGTTTGGACCGAGAAATGCGGAATAATTTTAGAAGCTTAAAGAGTTGTTGACGAAAACACCGATACTAAAGGTCCCTGACATGGAAACGGACTTCTTGGTATGCACAGATGCATCCAAGGAAGGTTTAGGTGGAGTCTTGATGCAAGACAGAAGAGTGATTGCTCACATTTCGAGGAAACTGAGAAGGCATGAGGAGAACTACGCGACGCACAATTTGGAGTTATTAGCCATCATATATGCCTTAAAGGTTTGGAGACACTACCTTGTTGGATAAAAATTTGAATTAAAGACTGACCATTGTGGACTACAACACATTTTTATGCAAAGCGACCTAAACGCATGACAACGGTGTTGGTCGGAATTGCTTAGCAAGTACAACTTTGAGATTTCTGACATAAAAGGAACAGTGACCCAAGTGGTGGATGCTTTGAGTCAGATACCATGCATATTTTTGGTAAAACCTCTTCAGATGAATCTACGTGAGAAGATTCTCACTTTACAGCATGATGATGACTGGTACAAGGAGGTTGAGAGTTTTATCGGACAAAACACCATGATGGTACCATGATATGAGAGATTTTCATTTGATAGTGATGGGTTACTGAGGTTTAGAAGTCATATTTATGTATCACCAAACGACGAGTTGAGGATGTTGATCTTGAGCGAGGCTCATAGAGCAGTTTACATGTCTCACTCGAGAGTCACGAAGATGAGGGCAGACCTTAAACCCTTATTCTTTTGGAAGGGAATGAAGTTCGACATAGTCAACTATGTGGCCAGATATCTGGAGTGCCAGCAGATAAAGGTTGAACATAGACACCCAACATGATTAATTTAACCACATGCCATTCCAGAATCGAAATGGGAGGTTATTTCAATGGATTTTATTGTTGGATTTCCATTGACGGCAAGGAGACATGACTCGATTTTTGTAGTAGTAGACACTATAACGAAGAGTGCTCACTTTATTCCTATGCATACGACATATCAGGCACCTAACATAGATAGATATTTCATCAGTGAGATTGTGAGGCTGCATGGCGTGCCTAAGAGGATTATATCCGATCGAGGATTGGTGTTTACTGGATGATTTTGGACGAGTTTCCAAGAGGCCTTGGGAACCCAACTTAACTTTAGTATTGCGTATCACCCAGAGACTGACGAACAGACTGAACGAACGAACCAAACCTTGGAAGACATGTTGTGCATGTATGTGATGGACCAACAAAAGTGTTGGGAGGAATTCTTGCCACTAGTAGAGTTCGCTTACAACAACAGTTACCAAAGAATCATTAAGATGGCGCCTTTCAAGTTTCTTTACGGGCAACTGTGTCGAATGCCCTTGAGTTGGGATTGGATTGAGGATAGGGTCCTGGTGGGACTAGAATTGATCCAAGAAATGGAATATCAAATGCAAATCATAAGACAAATAATTAAACAAGCGCAAGATCAACAAAAGAGTTATGTCGATGCGCACCGAGTCGACCGTAGTTACGAGGTCGACGATCGAGTCTTCTTGCGGGTTAAATTGCATAAGAGTTCGATCAAGTTTGGAAAGGGAGCTAAAATCTCTCCTAGGTTCATGGGACCTTTCAAGATTGTGGAGAGAAAGGGGCCCATGGCCTATCGACTACCCTTGCCTAATTCCTTGAGGCGTATGCATGATGTTTTTCATGTATCTGTTTTGAGACATTATATTAGTGATCCTACACATGTCATTGACATGAGTTCCTTGCAGGTATCGAACGAGGGAGCGCTCACAGCTGAGCCAGTCCACATCTTATATCATTTTGTTCAACAATTGCGACGTTGAATGGTAGATCAGGTCAAGGTCTAGTGGGACAATTATAGTCCGCACATGGTGACCTGGGAGGACACATATGATATGCACCAATAGTTTCCATTTTTGTTTGATAGATAGACATATGATACTATGATACACTTATTTCGGCATTTATACTATGAAACTTCAGGATGAAGTTTAGACCAAGAGGGTGTATATGTAACATCCCGCTTTGCTGCACTGAGAAAACTTATTCTTTGAGGACACTTACTCCCAAGCGATCCAGACTATTATGATATTAAAACATTTGTCCCTGATTATGATGTGTTATGATAGATGACATGATGTTTTACTGCATTGACATATGCAGGTGCTATTGACTTGGTTTTACTGAGTGTGTAGGGTTTTGGACCTTGAGGATGCCGAGGAATCGAGGGAACTCCTTGGACTTCAGATTGAGTCAGGGAGTGTGCTATTTGGGTTGATTTATTTACTATGCTATTACATTTGATTTTATGATATGATGTGGAAATGTTCTGACATGATTGTTGATGATGCAGGTTAATGATAGCTTGCCGACCAAACTCACATATGGAGTAAAGGGGCCACGCACACGATTACCAGAGAGGTTGAGGGAGAGGTGTGGACAATAGCCCTGCCACGGACTACTAGCACTCCTGCCGTGGCTCGAACTATAGGTTAACGATTACCTAGTTCGAGAGGACCCACGATGCCACGAGGGTTGACTGCAATAGTCACTCATGATGATTCTAAGGGGTGCGCAATACAGCGGGGGCCTTATTCCTTAGAATCCCTTAGTCTCCCACAAGTTCACCTGGTGGAGTGTTGACTCCTGGGGTTATTGATGTCTACCAATCAGTTAAGAGGCAAGTGGCACCATTGGAGCATGTGGTGCATCCTAAAGGGAAAATCACACAAAAGAGACACAAGAGGCAAGTGACACCCTTGGAGCACATGGTGCGTCCTGAAGGGCATGTCACGCAATAGAAACACTAGAGGCGAGTGCCACCCTTGGAGCATGTAGTGTGTCCTGAAGGGCACGTCGCGTTGATGATGATGAAGGAACAAACCCAGATGGCCCTACGACATTTAACACATTAAGAAATTCTTGAACAACTTCCCTAATTAAATGTTTCCTAGTTTAGAATCTAAGTCCTACGGCTAAAACTTCTCTAGGGGTAAAATTTTGTCTAACCTTAAGAAAAATTACCCTATAAAAGTAAAAAAAAAAAAAATTAAACTAAAAACCACTTAAGTAATATTTTTTAGTCTTCATAAAAAATTTGGGGTAAAATGAAGAGAGTAAGAATTTAATTAAAATCCGTGGATTTAAAATTGTAAAGAAGAATTTAATTGTTTAACTTGTGAAAGTGTAAAAGATACTAAATCATTAATAAAACAGAAAAGAGGTTAATTTGCGCAACTGCCATTTTTGGCTCTAATGAAAAGGGGAAAGAAGGGAATAATAAAAATTAGGAAACTACGGAATGGAGGAAACATAATAAAGGAAAGAGGGAACTTATGAACTATATTAGCAACTTCATTTTAAGGAAAGTATTTAAAACCTTTAAGGGAATCTAGGGACACCTAGGAGTAAAAATAGGAGTAACTCTAGGTGGGTGAGGGAATTAAGAAGATTTAATAAATTAAAGAAAATAGTTAATGGAGAAACGTGGGGGATGGATGATACTTGTACGAAGGAGAGTTTTTAGAAGTTATTATTTAAAACTTAAATTAAATGAGATTTAGGAAAAAAATGGAAGTTCTAAAACTCTATAAAAGAAAGGGAAGAGAAGGAAGAAAGGGAGGATCGGTTGTTAGCGTAACATTACGCTGCCAGATTTGTGACTTGACTGATTACTTGTGGGGAGTTGGGATTTCCCATCTTGGATAGGAGTGGTAGCTCGACCTTGCGAGGTGAGCTAGGAGCTAGATGTACCATCTGGATAGTGTGAGGCCCCTTTGTGGCTTGGGGGTCTAAGGGGGAAGAAAAGTACCCCTAGCATTGGATGGGAGGTACCGGTGAGGTCTCAGCGGTCAACGAGCGGGAGAGGCACAGAGCTCATGTGTGGGATAACATCTTCGGGTTATTCATCATCGATCACAGGTACGCAAGTGCGTTTGTTTGTTTAAGAATAAAAGGAAAATTGTTTAAAGTTGTATATGAATCCTTATGATGATGATTGATGTGTTGAATTTTGGATCATCTCATTTCCTTCTTGTTGTTTTCTGCGCCTAGATTTTTATAACCCCACAATCTTTTCGATGAGTTATCCTTGGCTCTGGCATTCTTTTACTATTGGTTGCAATTTTTTATTGGTGTTCTTTAGGCATTCATAAATTACGATGGGCATTTATATCTGACTGTGGGCATTTTGTTTTAATGTGGGCATTTATATATGACTATGGGCATTTATATCTGACTGTGGGCGTTTTTATATACGACTATGGGCGTTTTGTAATAATGGGGGCATTTATATATTACTATGGGCATTTTTTATTGCTGTAGGCATTTATAAATTATGGTGAGCGTTTTTATAAATGGCTATGGGCATTTTGTAATAATGGGGGTGTTTATATATTACTGTGGGCATTTTGTATTGCTCTAGGCATTTATAAATTATCGTGGGCATTTTTATATATGACTGTAAGCGTTATGTTTTAATGTGAGCATTTATATATGATTGTGGTCATTTATATATGACTGGGGGCATTTTTAAATATGGCTATGAGTGTATTGGCATTCTGTTCTTGTAAAATTTAGTTCTAAGAATTCGTTCTGGCAATGAGTGTATTGGCATTTTTGTTTTGTAAAATTTGTTCTGAGAATTCGTTCTGGCAATGAGTGTATTGGCATTCCGTTTTTGTAAAATTTAGTTATGAGAATGTGTTCTGGCAATGAGTGTATTGGCATTTCCATTTTTGTAAAATTAGTTCATAGAATTCGTTCTGCAATGGGTGTCGGGCATTTTCGTATTGTATTTTTCTGTAATTTCGTCCCTGGCAAACGAAGTTCTCCCTCCTTAAACTTTCATTGATTCAACTAATGCAGATGGACATTGTTGTGTGGTAGAGTTGTTTTATCGATCATTAAGAATGGATAATTTAATTACAGATGAGGCTAATGTTAATTGAATCCTTAGTTGCATTTATTGATTATTTAAGGCTCATTGAATTATGATATTTCATTTTAATGGTTGAATGTTATCTGTTAACTTAATGCAGTTCCTTTCCCTTTCATTTAAATCTAGTTAGTTTCTAATTGGGTTAAGAAGAAATTTTGTTTTATTATAAATTGTTCGCGGGTTTGGGTTAATGAAATGGTGCATGGTTTTTATAATTGATTAGTGGGTATTGTCGTAATGGGTCTTGTTCTAATCTAAATTGAACATTGTTTAATATAATTTGAGTATTGATCAATACTAATTGGATATCGTTCTAATACTTTTGGGATATGGTTAAATATCATTTGAGTATTGTCTTATTATAGTGGGGATATTGTTTATTTAATGGCCAGATCTAAATTTGTAACACTTGGACATATAGAGAGAGTGGGTGAGAAGAAGTTGTTACTCGCCTTCATTTAATCCTTCTTCACTTAGCATCATATTGATTTGTTTAATAATATGATATTGCGCACTATGGAATTAAGGCCTACTTGGATGCTAACATTACAATAAGGAATGATGTTATAGATTTCCCTTAGATTTATCTCTTGGCAACTTACAAGCGTTCATGTAAATTGGTTTCTTTTAAGTATAATCTGTTACTAAGAAGAGGGGAATGTTCAAGACCCTTGGGATGTATTATAATAATAATAGAAAACGATTGTGGCTAGATTTACCTTTGGAATTTAGTATCTCATTAAATTGGTATAAGAACGGAGAATAGTAGCTTCTTAATGACTTTTAAGAGGTGAGTAATTTAATGAGTTGAGGAGTTATTAATGTCTCACTAATGCTTCTGCCTTAATGTGATAACCAGGTTAGGTGTTATATTAAAGGTTGTATTATTGTCATAATAAATGCCTTGTTATATTAACTGTCGATATCTTGTGATTGATTAAAAATACACTTCCAATGCAATACGGTAATAGTAGTGAGTAATCTAATGAGTTAACAAGAATTCACCCTTAAAAGTTGCCTTAATGAGATAGCTTTGTTAATTGCGATATTGATGATTTGTCTTGTCATTAGCTTAGTAGGCATTGGTCTGCTTGCATCGGGAGGGATGTAGACACCTCCATGTTCCTCAGAATAGTTGCCAACCCTCAGACCTTAAATGGTTAAAATCGATGGGAACCTGGGCTTGAGCATTGCTTATGTGTCTTGGAGGGTCTAACCATTGCAGGGTAGGACGGATGGGTAGTCAGTCTTTTTATTGTCGATTCATTGTTGTTCATTACTGGAAGATATCGTTGTGCCTCTTAGATCTTTATTTTGATATCGCAGTTGAATGCATCATGATTCGTCATCATGCAATGGCGCAGAGTATAATGTCTTGTTACCCTTGTACACACTCACACACAAAAAAAAAAATTGCACTTGTTATAAGAGGTTGTCTTCATAACAAGGAGGAACGTTACAGGTGTCATAACTTAGTAATATTAAAATTACCATAATTACTCTTTAAAACCCCTTTTAAAACTTTCATATCTTTTGGGACACCCATCATTTTGACATTGTGTTATAACTCAAAATTCCACTACTATGCATCTTTAATGTTGGCCTACTCATTCATAAATCTACCAACCCATTTCGATGGATTTATTCTAAAAAAACAACTTTTTTCTTAGCATTTCACCCTGTTGTATAGGAATATCATGTACATACTCTATTTGTATAAGCGAATTCCCACATACATACGCTTATTGCACTACTGAAAGCATGTATGTACTCTAAAATGTGACAAAAAATATAAAATTCACGCTTTCCGGTGGAGTTTATGGGCTATCTTAGGTTTATAACCATCTTACCCCCTACATCCCTTCTGGAAACAAATTAACCATGTTTTTCTCATATAAATAGGTTCCTAGGGGGGTCATTTGGATATATAAAACTAGAGGCAAGAGAGCTCTGCCAAATTGTCTCCCTTGTTTCCCAAGCTTTTTGCATTCTTCTCTGAGTTTCATCCTCAACATTCCCTTCCATCCATATTCTTTATACCATCCATAATTTTCCCCTTGTATTGGAGTGTTGGTGGTGAAGATAGTATTTGGAATAGTGCACTTGGATACAAATTAGATGAACCCAGTCAAGGTTCATGGAGAGGCACCAACAAAGTTCAGGTTGTAGCCTCCAATTTTGTTATTAATAAAAGAGAAAATGTTATTGTCCTAGATCTTATGTCTATGTGTTTATGTTTATGAATGTTTCCATGAACAACTAAATAATTATATAATCTTTATAAAGTATATGTTGTCCTATATTTTCCAGTAAGCATTGTTTCAGGCCAGCTTTGGGAGGAGGCCTACAATCTTGGAACAAACAACAATCAGAATGGATCAATATCAACCATAAGGACTTCAAGTACATGTTTATATATTGTTTATATTCCCTTAATTATCATAAGGTTGTGTTTGTTTCTGGGTAGAATAGAACCTTTTATATATTTTAGGGTGTCAAGGCTCTACCTAGTTTCTAGACCAAGATTAGGGGGATTTTCCCCATAGAAAAATTAGGGACTACACTGGGGATTTTCTCTAGGGTCTTGTTAGGATATTTTTGTTTGGATTGAATTCTTGTTTACTTATTTTTTAGTTTTTTGAGTATTTTTGGGTCTCTGGTCACTGTAGAAGTGCTTGCCAGATTTCCTGAGTTAAGTGCTCTTTCTTAATCATTTTCTTTTTTGAAAATTTTTAGCAGTGTACGTGCCTTGTTTTATACCCAGCCCGCACACATACATGTTCTGTTTTATACATAGTCCACATACAAACATAGGTTGATTGTGCACATCACGCATGCCTTTCACTTCGAAGAGTTTTTTCAAAATATTTTCTTTTCTTTCAGGAAACCTTTGGTTCCTCAGGTCTTCCTAAGTTGTAGAGGCTTCAGTTGGCTATGGTTTGTCTAGGTTCAAGGCTTAGATTGTTTAGGAAATAACAACAAAAAAACTTCTTATATAGCAATTTTTGTCTTATTTTTTATCTTAAATCGTGTATTTTGCTGTTTCTTTTAGCATCTTTTATTAGTTTTTCTTTGATTGAAAGAAAAAAAAAACCTAGTTTTTATGCTAGTTAGATCTCTTTCTTTCTTTCATTGCATTGCTTTGAATTGGTATTTGAAAAATTAAAAGGAATTTGCATAGTTTTTTGTTTTCTTCTTATATTCAAATAATTTCAAAATAGAAATAAGAAAGAAAATCCTTTCATTTTCTCTTTTGTTTCACTCGAAAGTTGCGTTGTGCATTTTGCATGGAAAGGAGAAAAGATTGCATCTCTAGGTTTGAAAGATTGTTCATGATTTTTCTTCCTTGAAACTCTTTTCAATTGAATGATTAGTGTAAATTTTTATTTTCCAGTGTTCTTGTAAGTTTCTTTTTTTCAAGAGTCTTAGATAACATAAATTGCACTTCGATGCCCTTTGAGTAAAACAACCACTAAAATGAACGCTTACCTGAAAATCAACTAGACCCTTTGTTTATAGGGTACACCAAGTAGTCTATGCTTTAGGGACTTTGAATAGGTGTAGAGAGGAAACTCTTCAAGTCCACTTAAACAAAATTAATATTCTATGATATGGAGTGAAAAATCAAGTTTTGTAAAAGTTAGGCGGGACCCCCCTCTAACACAGGGGATAAACACAAGATCACATGGGGAAAGGTAGAGGAGATAACTCCTCCAAAGCCAGACCAACTATAGTGGGATCGTATATTTAGAGTCATTCTTAGGATTTTTTCTGAACTCATTTGACTACAGAGCTTTGTGGACCTCGAATCTGTTCTGGATCCAAATTTTTCTTCTAGACCATTTTCCTTTGGCATTGTTGAAAGGCTTCAGACTTAGCTATCCTACTCATTACGATCAGCCTGACTGTCGAATGTACCCTCTTCGTAACTGAATATAATATGGAAACCTATATTCCTTTCATATGGACTTACACAGGTGATTGCAGGGGTATACCTTAGTACCTAGGGTAAACACCAGATCATGCTTTCCAAAGTATACCTGGAGGGTGTTTCTGTGTTCGAGTTACATTTGCATCGGTAAGTTTCTCTAGTATTGGCGTAATTGTTCTTCCTAACTTTTTCTTGATTTATCTTTAAATAAATTCTAGTAGTGTGTTATGTGCTCCCTATTTTTCCATAGTGAATTAGTCAGTCATCGCTTTGGGTCTCTGACCTAAGGTAGTAGACTGCCTACTCCATCAATCATGAGGAATTTTGGGTCTTCCACTTAGAAACATAAAGATGCCTCCTTATAGGCATATATTTCTGTACGACTGATTTACCAAAGTCAGTATGTGATACTTTTACGAACTTGAATGATCCTACAAGGTAAGAAATTGTGCTTAATATATTCATGGAAAAAGTTATTGATGATACCAACCAAGGAACCCCTTCACAAGGGGATTCTTGTGATTTTCCTATTTTTGGAAACATTCATGTCCCTTTGATGGCCACTTTGTACATTCCTTGGTTGAATTTGGGACTACTGGTTTGGTTTGGTACCATTCCAAATGTCTCTAATGATCTTGACACTTATCATTTAAGAACCTCATGTCATGGGCATCATATTGGCATTCCTTCCTCAACAAATTCTTCTCCTCCTCCTTCTGCCTTATCTGGTGAAAGTATATCTACTAATAAACAAAAGTCTAAAAAAAATAGAAAGAGGAAGAATAGGAATAATAAATCACCAACCTATGCCAGTCACATTGGAGATAGGTCATCAAACTCTTCAAGCCATCTTTAAGATGGGAACCCAACCTCTGCAAGTCATGTTGGGGGCAACCACCCAACCTTTGTAATTCATGTTGGGGGTAAAAATTCCAGTCCTTTCTATTCATAGTGGTGATAGGTCTATAGCCTCTATGAGTCATGTTATTGACCAATCACCAATATCTGCAAATCATGTTGGAGATGTGAAACCAACTACTGCAAGTCATGTTGGGGGCATGAACCTAGTCCCTATGAGTCATAATAGAATTCAACAACCAACCTCTACTATTCATGTTGGAGACTTGTCAAAAACCTCTACGAGTCATTTGGAGGAAAAGCAACCAAACACTTCTATTCATTTTGGGGGCATTGATTCTATCGAAAAACCTAAATGGATAGGACATAATCCTAAGTTCCCTTGTAGTATTTCCAAGGGAGATCACTTTACTCATTCGTGCCCTGACATTCCAAAGGAATGAATATTGTGTTCCATGTCTGCAATCTCTTTTGATTCTAAGTCTTCTTTGGTTTCCCCATAATCTATTCATCATTTGGTTGATGAAGTGGTCACGTCGATGCAATATTCGGTTGATATCACTCCACTTTTGGTGGGTGATGAACCTTCATACCATCTTGTCTCGTAGTCTATTTATCTAGTGGTTGAGGAAGTGGTCAAACAGATGAAACCTTCGACTGATCCAACTCTTCTCTTGGAGAGTGTCGAATCTACCAAAGTGGTCATGTCGATGCAATATTTCGATGATCCCACTCTTCCGATGGGGAGTGATGTGTCTACCGACTATGTTTTTAACATTTCAATATGATTTCTTTCAAAACAAGGGGGCATTCTACTCACTTAGAGAAAATCCCCTCCAAGCCCTAGGATGGTTTCCTTTGATCAGAATGACCTTGTTGATCCTCGTATTCCTTCTTTTACACCATTTCAAATAAGGGTTGAAGTTAATTCAAAAACCATTTACTGATGTATTGTATATGAAGGATCCTCCACAATTATTTTATTCTCGTCAACTTCGAAATTTTTGGGTTCTCCCAAGCTTGTGTCCACTTTGCATGAGTTGTTGGATTTTGAGAGATGTGCTTGTGAGTATTTGGGGATTACTGTTCTTGTCGATGTTATAGTGGTGCAAGGCCCATTAGATTTCAATATATTTATCAGGCATGATTATGTATATGCTATGAACACCATGGTGTCTACGCTCTTCCTGGTGATGCATTTCCCTCAGAATTTAAGCATTTTCACTATCGATGAATTGGAGTCTAATAATCACCATCCTAATTTGGCATTACTTGTGGCTCCCCTTTTATATGTTCCTATTATTATTATAGAATCTACCCTGCCACAGGTAAATTATGTGGCATATCATCCTCAGTGTTCAATTGCTCATGATTAGGAACTTGTTCACTCATGTTCTCCTTGTCGAGGCTTAGTTTGAGCAATTGGTCCATTAGTTTATCCAATGGGGGCATGGGAGCCCTTTCTTCCCCCTCTTGGTACAAGTGATATTGAGTTTCCTTCTGATTTTGATCTCATTGTTTGTATATCCTCAAGCCTTTTTTGTTGTGATTATTTATTGATATACTCTACCAACCCTGACGAGAACCTCCATTGTCATATGGAATATGGTCATTTTTCTTGACAATTTGGGACTGTCTATCCTCCTCGTTTGTGTTATTTATCGGATATTGAATTTCCTTCAATTGAGGATATACTTGAAACCATGACTATGGTTTCTATGTCATGGGAATACTTACACCATGGTTTTTGTTTTCTTCCATTTTGGGATATTTTCTAGGTTGACTTCTAAAGAGACTCTTGGTCAAGGCCTAGCAGCAGGCTCTACTTGAACCAATACTATGCATGAGTCATAAGGTTGTGTGGTTCCTTATAACATATTGTAGAGTCCAGGTTTGTTGTTTCAAAGTTTTGTATTTAGTAGCACCTCATATTTTATGAATTTTGTATCTATATTGGATTTATTAACTTCTGGATGAGTGTTATTAACCTTATATGTAGGATCTTGGAGACATCTTTTCTTTGACATTTTTTCATCATATCGATCCGTTTTGACAGGTATTTAACTTGAAATTGGCATATATGTTAGTTTTTTACCTACTTAATTTTTGCATTATTCGTTTCCTAGTTCATTTGGCCTTAGGATCGACCCCACAGAATTTTGACACTAACCTTCCTTACTGATAAGTGTGTCACACTTTATGTGGTAGAGCCTTGTTTTCCATTTAGTTCTCATTCTGAGGTACTTCATAGGAATGGGGGTCATGTTTAGTCTGTTAAGCCCTAATATTGGCTCATTACCCCTTAATTGGGGCATATTATATTAGTAATATTATTTTATTTATGTCGTCTTTAGGCCATTAGTTGTAATTATACCTCCTAGTCTCCTATATATACCAAGGATACATTTTCATTATGAATCATCTTGGACTTGAACATTTAAGTGGGGTAAAATGAGGTTGCCCCCTCGAACAGGCTTATTATATGAAATTATCTCTTTTTCAAGGCGTTGAGTACTTTTTCTGAGGTTTTTCTATGCTATATTGGTATTTGATTCTTAACATATGGTATCAGAGCTCAAGGTCTTGGGGTTTCACTGCTACATCTGAGACACCTTGGAATGTTTGCTATAACTTTTTTTCTACAACTTTTCAGAAGGAACATCTTGGAGGATATTTAGTAGATGGATCAAGGTACGTTGGGATCAAAACTCAGCTCCTGAGGCCTTATAATTTTGGAGATACAACCTCTACAAGATAGGGTTCTTGAATCATCTTAAACTGAGTCATTATGGAATTTTGGCTATAAAAAAATTTCTGTAACGTTTCAGACCCTTAAATCCTGAGGCTATTTACATAAATTAGTAAGGTATATGTGGTAAAAAGTTAGGATTCTAGGTCATATTAAATTTGTAGATACACCCTGTGTAAGATAGGGTATCTGAGTAGTCCTATTGACTAGTCCGAAGAAGGTGTTCCAGGTAAAACAATCATAACTTCTTCCTAGAGTATCCAAATTGAGTGGTACTAGTTTCATTGGATTATGGACAGTCTGCAGTATTTCTGGTGCAAGTTTCAAATTTTTATATAAATTATTTTGTGTGGGGCATGCTATACAAGTGAGATCTCCTGGAAAGCACAAAACATGGCAAGTTGTGGGGAAGTTACCATAAATTCCACTTGGCACATCCAATTTTGATCAGGCCTGTAGAATTATAGAGAAGAAATATTAGAGAACTACATAAAAGAAATATTCATACCCAAAAGGGATGAAACTTGGGAGATACAACATAAGAAATATTGTCTAGCAGAACCACCTCAAAATCAAGGTTCAAAAGTGATACTTGGCCAACATGCCACCAAAAAAGGGAACTTATACACCAAATAAGCCTCTAGAAAATCCTACTTAGACTCTTGATGAAGGTGAAGAAATGCGTAGGGACATAAATGAACTACAAAATAAGATGGATTCAATGGAAGCTAAACTGGATACTAAGATGGATTCAATGGAAGCTAAGTTGGATACTAAGATGGATGGTTTAAAAGGGGGGATCATGGAAGTATTGAAAAATTTTGTAACAGAGAAGACACTTGAAAGTAAAAATTCATCCCATGAAATTTATGATGAGGACACAAGGAAGGTGAATCAAGAATGGAGAAACTCCAACTTTGGTTTATGGAGAAACTCCAACTTTGGTTTGAAGACCAACCACGTTCCTAAGATTGATATGAGGAAGTTTGATGGCAAGGACCCAGTCACATGGATACTTCAGATGGAGAAATTCTTTGATCTCCATAATGTGCCACATACATAAAAGGTACGAATTGCTTCTTTATATTTAGAATCTAATCAATTTGTATGGTATCGATGGATTTTTTCTCACAAATCACTCGTCACTTGGACAATTTTCATGGAAGAAATGATAGCACACTATGAGGATATAAGGAGCAATACCTTCTTTAGCTAATTGATAAATCTCAAGCAAAATGGTTCAGTTACCGAGCACATTGAGAACTTCCAAAGATTGAATATAAAGGTAACTGATATTCCAGATGAGCACTTGATTGATGTCTTTATAGAAACTTTAAAGGATAACATTCAACATGAGGTTTGCCTTTGGGAACCCAAATCATTGAAGAATGCATTTAAGGTGGAAAGAAATATTGAAAGTAAAAGTATGGTTATGGCTACTAGAAGGACCAATCCTAACATCTATAGTGAGAACAATGATCCTTCTCCTAAAACACCTCAACCTACAAGGTTGACACCTCAACAATTGGAGGAAAGAAAAGCAAAACGTTTATGATTTAATTGTGACAACAAGTACAGTAAGGGACATAAGTGTGGTGAGACGAAATTATTCTACATAGATTGTGAAGAGGAAGAAGAACAAGAACAAGAACCATCTCAAGATGAAAACGTAGAAGCAATTTCGTCTGAATAATTGACTCCCATGATATCATGTAATGCATTGGATGGAATTTGCACTCCTCAAACCCTCAAGATTGAAGGATACATAAAAAATAAAAAGGTAATAGTCCTAATTGATTATGGCAGTACTCATAATTTCATTCACTATAAATTAGCCAAATATCTCAATTTCTTTGTATATCTAGCGCCAGAGATTCAAGTAATGAGTTCCATACCCATGGGTGGTGCAGATGTTGTACTAGGAATCCAATGGTTACAATCATTAGGAACAATGGCTTTTAATTTTCAAGAATTTTTCATGAAATTTTCATTGGAAGGAAAAGAAA
>JZKD02S2170969.1:224965-294308 GCA_000966675.3 Picea glauca
AGGTACTATTGGAATTGCACACCTCTCCAGTAGGAGGGCACTCGGGATTTTTGAAAACCTACCATAGAGTCAAGAAGGATTTTTTTGGGGATGGCCTTAAAACTAATGTTCAAAGCTTTGTGGCAGAATGTTTGGTTTTCCAACAAAATAAGGTGGAAGCAATTAAGACCCCAGGTCTTTTACAACCATTATCCATCCCAAGTCAGTACTGGGAGGAGGTTTCCATGGATTTCATGACAGGGTTACCAAAGTATGAAGGAAAGAGTGTCATCATGGTGATTGTTGATAGACTGACCAAGTATGCACACTTTTTTGCACTCTCTCATCCCTTCAAAGCTAGTATATTTTCCACCGCATTCATGGAGACAATTCAAAAGCTACATGGAATCCCAAAGATTATTGTAAGTGACAGAGATCCCATCCTCACTGGACATTTTTGGACATAATTATTTTCTTTTTTGGGTACTCAATTGGCTCATAGCTCATCCTATCATCTTCAATATGATGGACAAACCAAGTTAGTGAACAAATGTCTAGAAGGATACCTTCGTTTATTTGTCTCTGATAAACAAACAAAATGGTTCAAATGGTTACCCTTGGCAGAATGGTGGTATAACACTTCCTTTCATACTACAACAAAAATGACACCATTTATGGAAACTTTATGGATACCACCCTCCTTCCATCACTTCTTCTCTAAAAGAAAAATCTAAGGTTCAAGCAATGGAAGATCACATCAAGAATCAACAACAAGTTCTCCACATCTTAAAGGACAACCTGACCATGGCACAAAATCACATGAAACAACAAGCAGATCAACATCGTAGTGAAAGAAGTTTTGAAGTAAGGGATGGGGTGTTTTTAAGACTACAACCATACAAACAGATGTCCCTCAAGAAATACAAGAAGGATATTAAATTATCACCAAAGTACTATGGCCCTTATAAGGTGTTGTGAAAGATTGGTACTATGGCATATAAATTGGAGCTACCTACATCTTCACGAGTACACCTAGTTTTCCATGTTTCATGCTTAAAAAAGGTTATAGGAGACAAGAACCCAATTCAAACTATATATCCAGAACTTGACGAGGAAGGAAAAATCATATTGGATCCTGAAGCCATCATTGACACAAGAATTCACCAGTTGAGGAATAAATCCATTTCAAAGTATCTCATTAAATGGAGAAAACTACTAGTTCAAGACTCCACTTGGGAAGATGAGTCTATTATACAGAAGTATCCAGATTTACTCAAGCATTGCAAACAACACTTGTATCAAAGGGAGGGGCATGTTAAGCCCTAATATTGTCTCATTACCCCTTAAGTGGGGCATATTATATTAGTAATGTTATTTTATTTATGTCGGCTTTAGGCCATTAGTTGTAATTATACCGCCTAGTCTCCTATATATACCTAGGAGACATTTTCATTTTGAATCATCTTGGACTTGAAAATTTAAGTGGGTTGAAAGGAGGTTGTCCCCTTGAAGAGGCTTATTATCTGAAATTATCTCTTTTTCAAGGCGTTGAGTACTTTTTCTGAGGTTTTTCTATGCTATATTGATATTTGGTTCTTAACATAGTCCCTCCATGACTTTGTGTTGAAGCCTCATCCTTCTTCTTCATCATTTTTCTATCCTATACCCGTGGGACTCCCCTAGAGCATGGTTTGTTTCCTTTCAAGGTCACTTAAACTATGAAACTGACATATAGCAATCATTTATTTATCCTTTTTGTCCTCATTTAGATTAATTAAGAAAAGGATCCCCCCTGGAGTCTTCTTTAAGCCCTTTTTAGACTCTCTAAAATTGAAAATATTTTCGAGCGATATTGTTTCCCTTCACGCCCGTCAAAGTGAAATTTGAAGGCCCATATGTTCGTATATAGTTTACCCCTTTTCAATGTGGATGGATAAACTTATGAAAAAGGTATGCCCTAGGAGCTACGGTTTGCTAGGAGAGTATTCTGAAGTGTAATTTTAATCCTTTTTCGGGCTTGAGAGACTAAATTTTCAAAAAAGGGCCATTTTCCATGGTTTTAGTTTATCACTTTTTCATGCCTTGGAGATTATTTATGAAAAAAAATCCCCTTGGAGTCTTCTTTAATCCCTTTTTAGGATCCCTAAACAAGAAAATATCGCCGAGTGACCTTGTTTCTTTCAGACTCATTAATTTGTCTAGAAGGAATATCTATTTGGCATAAGTTTAACCCTTTTTCCGGCCAATAGATTACCCAAGAAAAAGTTATGCCTCAGGAGACATGTCTCGCAAACAAATTTCTCCTAAGTTATCTTTTATACTATTTTAGGATTATGGGACTAAATTAAAAAAAAGGTTCAGTGAGTCAATAGTTAATCTCTTTTCAGATTCCTTAAAATTGAAAATATAGCTGAGTGATCTTGTTTCTGTCACACTCATTAAAATGGTGTTTAAGAGATGTCCTTTCGGTATAAGTTTAACCCTTTTCTGAAACATGTAGACTATGTACAAAAAATGAATACTCTAGCCCTAGTGACTAGAAGAGTTCTCCTTGGTACGATGTTATTATTTTTTGGGCCCTAGAGACTAATTTTATGAAAAATATCACTCTGGAGTCTTCTTTTAGTTTTTTTCAGGCTCTCTAAAAGTGAAAAATCGTTGATCTTACCTTCTTTGGACTCATAAAGATTTACATGAAAGGAGTCTTTTTGTTTCATTCTCTAATTGCATTGCATGTCTCATCCTTTTATATTTGGCCTAATTTTGGATTCATGTTGCTATTATTGAACCTTTAGAGAATTCCTTAGGTAAAATCCTTGTAGCATTTATTTCCCTTGTGATCTAACACCTTGACCCATGGAGGAATGGTCCCGAGTGTCCTTATCGTGCACTGAGTATCAATATGTTCCATGTGCTTGAAACAAGTTTTATTTCCCACGACACTCGTTCCTCTTTTGTAACGTAGAATTCTTTTATTCTTTTTCAAGATCGTTAAATACGTGAAAAAGACAAAAAAATCAAATATTCCAAAAAGAGGGGACATGGAAGCATTCTCTTTTGTTGGCAGTAATATAGTCACCCTTGGAAAGAGCACATTCTTATGTTTGTTCTGCAAGCATTGTGATCTATTATGTCCTTAGGAAGTTGTTTTCATTACATATAGTTGTGTTCTCCTCTGTTTGGTTACTCTTCCAAACACATGGATATTTTTTGGTTCTTCATGTGCCACAAAATTATGTCAATAACATGCTTCCTGAGTCTTTTCATCTGTCATTCTCTTGTCCAATGCGAAGTCTTGAAACCTTATTTAGCTATTCTACAATAATTCTCTTGACCTTCATGAGTTGTCCATACTGAGAGTATTGTCAAGTTCACATTCAAAATCAATGAATTTGTGCCTGACAATCGAGGTCCTTCAGTCCTTCCACAACGACATGTTGAATACCTTAGATTATGGATTCTCACACTCCTATTTTACTCCTACCTAATTTTTGAAGATATTGAATTTGTTTCTAGAGTTGTGAAGTTATCATCTCCAACCGGCTTGAAGATTTCTATGACATTGCATGTCTCTTGATGATTTTGATATGTAGATTCATTGTGTATTATTTGCAACTACACCTTATATTGGAATACACATTGGTCATGTATCCATGATTACTATAACTGACATGGATTAGTAGTGTACTTGATTGGTAGTCATGCTTAGTTTATCCCAAGCATGGGAATGCCTACCTCTATGATTATTATTATCTTATTCTAGATGACGTGCTCATGTATACTCAACTCTAGTGCTTTCCCGATTGAATAAATATGTTGCAATGTATTTTGGCCATCAGTTTCTCTCTTGAACTCACACATTAGGGGGCATTTATTATAACTCAGAATACCACTACTATGCATCTTGAATGTTGGCCTACTCATGCATACATCTACCAACCCCTTTTGATTGATTTTTTCTCAACAAACAACTTTTTGATTGGAATATGTGCCATGTTGTATAGGTAGAGTCTGTACAAATGCTAGTTTCATACTTGAAATCTCACGTACATACACTTGTTTCACTACCAAAAGAACATGTGTACTCTAAAATGTGACAAAAAAATATAAAATATGCACTTTTTGATGAAGTTTACAGGATATCTTAGGTTTTGCAACCATCTTACCTCCTGTATCCCTTATGGAAATGAGTTAACCATATTTTTCTCATATAAATAGGGCCCTATGGGGGTCATTTGGATATATCAAACTAGAGGAAGGAGAACTCTGCCAAATTTTCTCCTTTGTTTCCCAAGATTTCTGCATTCTTCTCTGAGTTTCATACTCAACATTCCCTTCCATCCATATTCCTTATACCATCCATCCTTTTCCCCTTATACTGGCATGTTTGTGGTGAATATAGTATTCCAAATAGTACACTTGGAGACAAAGTAGAGGAACCTAGGAGAGGTTTGTGGAGCGACACCAACAAAGTTCAGGTTGTAACCTCCAATTTTGTTAATAATAAAAGAGAAACATTTATTGTCCCAGATCTTATGTCTATGTGTTTATGTTTATGAATGTTTTCATGAATAACTAAATCTTTAGATAATATTGATAGTTTAGTACATGTTATACTATATTGTTCTGTAAGAATTGTTTCGGGTCATATTTGGGAGGAGGCTTATAGTCTTGGAATCGACAACAATCAGAAGGCATCGACATCAGCCGTAAGGACTTAAGGTACATGTTTCGATCTTATTTATCTTCCCTTAATTATAGTAAGGTTGAGAGTTTTTTGGGGTAGAATAGAACCTTTTATGTCTTTTAGGGTGTCAAGGCTCTGCCTAGTCACTATACCCAAATTAAGGGGATTTTCCCGATAGCACATTGGAAATAATGATAATATTTACAAGATGCAAGAAAATTTGGATGATGTCATTGATAACATCATCAATGTATGAAGAAAATGTGGAATATTAGGATTGGTCCATCTGGCAAATATTTCAATCTATATGACATCTACTTGGGACATGTGTCTCCCCATTAGCAATAGTCATCTCAGAGTGATTTCCTGGAATATAGTTATCCTTCATCAAATTCTTGTCATGTATTAACCCATGTAGATATCCACATGTGAGATAGAGTGTGCATGGGTGTTACACATTGTCATACAACTAAGTGTTGAGTAAATATGTGGCAAAGTGATTTTTGTGATACCATAAGTGGTATTGCATGCCCATGCAAGTGGTTTCCCCATGGTGGTCCAGACCTCCTACCCTCAGGCCAAGATCCACGTAGGATCTTCTATAAACAATGAAAAGGGTTAACTGAACTCCTTATTTAAACCCGCAAATGATTTCAGGTCTCGCGAGTTAAGCACTTCGAATACAATACCACAACCCTTGGAAATAGCCAAAACATGAAATTGTGAATTGGCTTAAAGTGTAAGCCCCCTCTTCAGCCCCTTTTTCCAATATGACCACAACCAAGCCTTAATGCAAAAATCTTTCATAACTCATGACTTTGCAAGTTGGAGTGCCAACCTCTCATGATATTCCCTTGATAATCCGTGAAATGTGATCCATTAATCAAGTTTGACTCCACCCAAAGCAACGGGTGCACGCCACCTGTCACCTCTACTTTACTCTACTTACGGGGTGAGTTCTTGCCAACTATCCACATGGACTTTTAGTCTTTCGCAACTCGAGTTAACAACCAAAAATCGTTCCTCTTCCTCTATGGATCCTTGACTATGAAATCATACCCTTGACGAGATCTATGGCTGTGTGCCTCCCTCAATCCAATAGTCCTGGTTGTATCGGGATTTCACAACTCGGGAGTTCACAACTCTCGAGTACAACCTTGAACTACTCGACTTCCCAGTCCCCAATATGGCGAATTCGCATACGAGATCAACGGTCCTTGTTGACCTAGATCTAATGGTCACTACTCCTCTTGAGATTAAGGATGTTGAAAGACTTTCAGTCTTAATCCCTCTGTTGTTCCACAAGATCCAATGGCTGATAGAACTTCGGCACTTCATGACCCATGGGTGATGGGTTTATCTAGCCTCCAAACACCTTGCAATTCCTGCAAATCCTATGGTCTCCGCGATATCGCGAGTTCTGCACAGAGAATTCAAACCGTCTGTTTGAACTCCTTAAGGACCTCTAGCCAAATGAATTGGCATCCTTCCTCCTGAACTTGACTTCTGTGAGACAATTCTGACCTTCATCCCCCTTTGAACTCTTCAAAGTTTCTATCCCTTCTAATCTTTCACTTGTACACTCAAAAATTCCAAAAGGGTCCCTACACGCACTCCTTACGGAAAATTTTCAAATAACCTCTGGTTATTTGGGTCTTTAGCTCTGTGCACTCTTGCAACAGAGAATTATTCAAATCCTCAGTGAGTTTGAAGTAATTTGTTCCCTTCTCCTAGCCTACGCACACTTTGCATGGCTCTGTGCTCTTCTAGAAATTCTTCATGTAAAGACACAATTTCAATCTCCTCTGAGATTTGTGAGATGAAACTTAGAGCCTGGTCGACACACTCCTTGTGGACCCTCCACTGCACTCTTTGTAGGAGTTCTCAGAAAGAGAAACAAATGAAACTCATTGTCCCCTTATCCAGAATTCAAACATTCAACATAGAATTCTAGAGCCTATATACACACTTAGCATTGAAAGAAAATACATACAAAGAATGAAAACAAGCCTGCAAGATACCATTTAACATGTGATTCTAATAACCATCACACACACACATAGATTTGGAATCAAATATTTCTTGTATTCATTCGAGTGCTCCTATACATGGTAAATAATCACAGCTAAAATGCATAAAATTCTCTGTTCTCCTCTATGTAGCTCTACAACTTACAAATTCTGAATAATGTTACAATGATACAAGGGTGAGGGTGTCTATCATCCATTTTCCCTCCTATGCTTATAAAATTGTCTAATCTATCATTTAAATCTACCTACTTGCATTAAACACACATAAATGCCTATTAAATCTGGCAGATAGGAACATATGCTCCAAAATTAGTTTGGATCTTCAAGATATAAATGTGGTTGCACTTTCCTCCTATCCATTACATTAATGTTGCAGATTTTGGAATTCACAACGTTTTCACAAAAACGTATTTAATTTCATCTGCGCATCCAACTGTCTCTTTGGATAGGCGTGTTCTTTGGCTTTCCATGATGCTCCTGCATCATACTCTCTCGCTTGAAAATTTTCATGAATTCCTATTCATGAGTTCTTGCATGGTCTATCCATGATTTTGAATTGCTGCTTCATCCTCCCAATTGGCATCTTCAACTGGATGTCCTTTCCACTTGACCAAGTATTCAAAATACTCTTTTCTCCTGGTCCTTGTTTTAATCTTGTTTTCAATTATGCTTTCCATCTATGTCTTTTAAGCTATAGGAATTTGTTTCATCCATTGAATATTTTGTTGTTCATCTTTTGTTCCTACTTCTTCAGCTTTGTAAGGGTACAAATCCACGACATTGAATATCGGTGAGATTCTGACCCCATCGGGTAGTTCAATCTCATACGCATTTGCCCCAAATTTTCTTATGACCTTGCACGGTCCAATATTCTTCATCTTTAGCTTGTTGTATGTTCCCCTTGGGAACCTTTCCTTCCTCAAATGCGCAAGGATCAAATCACGAACTCCAAATTGAAGTTTTTTCCTATGTTGATCTGCTCTATGCTTGTACTCTTGACTCAAAATCTACAATTGCTCCTTGATTCTGCCATGAATCTCCTTTATTCCTTATGAAAATTCTTGTGCACTAGCAATACTGAATTCATCTTATTCTAAATCTTTCAATTCAGAGAATCCCCTTGGCTACATTCCATATACAATTTGGAATGGACTCTGCCCTGTGCTTCTACTAAGTGAATCATTGTAAGCGAATTCTGCCTGTGGTAGAATGTGATCCCATTGATGATCCATATGCATATCGGTGGCCACCCACCTTTTCCAACTGGCTCAAAACAATTTTCTTTCAATTTTGGCAACTTACTATTTATAGTAGGTTTTAATTTTCGGGTCCATTCTGAGGGCCTAAATGAAGGTTTTTTAGGATTGATTTTCTCAATGATATCCTATGACATAATTGAAGCCCAAAAATGTATCTCCTCGACAATCCCTTTCCAATGAGCTATCACACGCCTAAAATGGAGATCGTATGCAAAAGTTACGACCCCAGGAAGTTGATGTACTCACTTACCCAAATGGGGCCCACATGACTTTTGGCGCTTCATCTCCTAGGGTTAGGGTTTTGGATGCCTAGGACTTTTGGCATTCCTGTTTATTTTAAAAATGCGTTCAGAGCCTCATTGTAATCATGTTCTAGCGAATGCGAGTAGCCATCACATCTCTTCTCAAAGATAAGCTGCCACCATTCTAGCGAGTCTTTCACTCTATATTTTTACAGTCTCTGTACATTTCTTTCATTAATAGAAATCATATATTACTGTATATATGTCTTTATGGTTGCATCTCTGATACATTTATGTTATATTATTGAATATATATGATATCTCTATGCATTTCTTTATAATATCTCCTATCTCATTTCGTGCCGAAAATAATCCGGATCAGTGGTATTAGAGCAGGCTGTTCTTGATTATTTTTTTAGTGCATGTCCCCGACGAGGTCTGATTATAGCAAGTTGGGTCTTGAGCTTATCTCTTTTTAAGACAATAACTCTCGCACCCCCAAGAAAACCTCAAGGGAGGAAGAAAAGAAAAATGATAGAGCAGAGAATCCTATCAGTTTGTTGCTTGAGCAAGCTCTCATGCGACAGAGGGACGAAATGATGGAGAATTTTTCCCACATCCTTCAACACCTCCCGATAGCATCAAGTGCATCTTCATCAAGTGACCACTTTGGAGGCACCTTTCCTTTCAAGGCACAAGTTAATTTTGATATTCCCGTATTTTAAGGTCAAATAGATGCAGATGCCCTAGATAAATGGTTAAATCTACTAGAAGGTTATTTCTCTATTCATAATTTTTTTGACAAGGAAAAGATCACCTTTTCACTCCTTAAGGCTCTCCCCCATGTCAAACATTTGTGGGAAAATTACTGGGAGTAGAGTTCCATAAAGTAGTATGGAATATATGGAGCCGATCCCACTTGGGATTCTTTTGTGGATGCGGTAAAGGAACAATATTACCGTTTTGGTAACTATGAGGACCAGTACATGAGATGGACCACACTGCAACAAGAGAGGGGCCAAGTAGTTCTATATTTCACCAATACCTTCCATACCTTGCACACCAAGGTGGGTATCGAAGACTCCGAACGACATTTGGTTGTAAAATACCGTGGGGATCTACACAGATACATCCAAACTGAAATGGATTTTCTGGACATCTCATCACTTAGTGCTACCTATCGATATGCTGTTAAAATCGAGAAAGAATTTAAGCACCAGAACAAATGGGAGTTCGGGTCTACAAATCCGCAACAACCAAAGCATGACAAAGACAACCCTAACAAACAGTATCCCAAAAACTAGTCCAAGACATAGGAGAAGAAGGGTCACAGGAAGACAAAGAAAGACACTGGAAAATGGTGCGATTTCCACAAAATCCCCTGGCACAACACCGATGAATGTCACTCAAAATAGTCATTGGTGGCAGAAATCAAAGACAAGGAGCCGAACCTTGATTCATAATCTGATTCTAAAAATACTGGTAAAAGACAGATCATTGATGCAGACCCCACTGTTATTGTCGCGACCACAACAATTCAACCAGAAGAATCAATAGATCCAGAAGAGGGGGAGCACCTTTTTCATTCACAGATGTGAGTTAAGGGGACCCCACTACATTTTATTGTTGATAGTGGAAGCCAAAATAACCTCATCTCAGCTGAGGTCATCAAGTAGTTGGGATTATCGACAACACCACACCCGCATCCATACAACATTGGGTGGCTTCACCAAGGATGAGATCTTCATGTCAGCCAGTAGTGTCGATTGTCATACGACATCCAACCCTTCAAGGATGAGGTATTATGTGATGTTGTCCCATTAGATGTATATGATGTTCTCTTGGGCCAACCTTATATGTGGAGATGCCATGTTGTTTATGAGTCTCAACCTCGTAGTGTCATTGTTACTTTTGGGGGTCATCTCTACAGAGTACCAAAGGCAGTTCCAACTACTACCCCACCTAAACATTGCTACAAAGTAGTATCTCATACTACAAAATTTAGCTTCTTCACAATCTGTTCAAAAGGTGAACAACAGGATACTGCAACCACCATAGCTTCGGCCCAAGCACCTTCTATCCAATAGAAGCAGGTTGAAAAGGTTGCAACAAAGTACAAATATTCCATCTGCACACAGCCATCTAAAATAGCCAGACTGGTTAAAAAGGTCCAAACCTTCCAGCCAAAGGTTCGTGATAGCCTTCAACAAACTAAGCAATGCCACTTCTCTAGCAAGGCAACCAGATCACCAAGATTCAGATTCAGCAATCGCTTTCCCATCTCCCCTTGGAGCTCAATGCAATGTATACCATTTATTCCTAAGGAGGGAGGATTGATCCATATGGATATCGGTGGCAACCCACCTTTTCCAACTAGCTCAAAACAATTTTCTGGCAATTTTGGCAACTTACTATTTATAGCAGGTTTTAAATTTCGAGTCCATTTTGAGGGCCTAAATGAAGGTTTTTCAGGATTGAGTTTTGCAATGATATCCTACAACATAATTGAGGCACCAAAATGAATCTCCTCGACAATACCTTTCCAACGAGCTATCACACGCCTAAAATGGAGATCATATGCAAAAGTTACGACCCTGGGAAGTTGATGTACTCACTTACCCAAACGGGGCCCACATGACTTTTGGTGCTTCATCTCCTAGGGTTAGGGTTTTGGATGCCTAGGACTTTTGGCATTCCTGTTTATTGTAAAAATGCCTTCATAGCCTCATTGTAATCATCTTCTGGTGAATGTGAGTAGCCGTCACATCTCTTCTCAGAGATAAGATGCCACCATTCTAGCAAGTCTTTCACTCTGTATTTTTATAGTCTCTGTACATTTATTTCATTAATAGAAATCATATATTACTGTATATCTATTTTTATGGTTGCATCTCTTATACATTTATGTTATATTATTGAATATATGTGATATCTCTGTGCATTTCTTTATAATATCTCCGATCTCATTTCATGCCGAAAATAATCCAGATCAATTGACTGTGGTGTTCAGTCACTAAGCTCCTTAACAAATATCTCAAGCTCCTGTTCATGACCTCTATCTATCCATCCAAGGATGATACGCTGAGATAAAAGACAAGTTTGTCCCCATATTCTTCCATAAGGTCCTCTAGAAATTTCCTATGAACTTGGTATCTCGATCAGAAACGACACTCCTTGGCAAGCCGTGAAGTCTGACGACTTCCTTGAAAAACAAGTTCACAATGTGAGTTGCGTCACTGGTTTTCTGACATGGTATGAAATGTGCCATCTTTGAAAATCTATCTACCACTACAAATATTGAATCATATACCCTCTGTGTCCTTGGAATTCCTAATACAAAATCCATGCTCACTGCGTCCCATGACCTTTTGGGTATGGGTAATGGCTGATATAACCCTGTGTTCTTCCTTTTTCCCTTCGTGTGCTGACAAATTCTACATCTGTCCAAAAATTTCTTCACATCTTTCCTCATCCCTAGCCATTAATATGATCCATTCAACTTTTAGAACATTTTGTCATGACCAAAGTGTCTGGCCAATCCTCCACTATGATTTTCCTTCAGCAAATTCTACCTCATGGAGCATTTCAGAATACATAGTTGATTTCCCCTGAACAATAGTCCATTCTAGATCATGTACTCTGTCCATTGGCTTCTATCCCTGAGAATTGGATTCTCAGATGCCTCATATGCCTCTTTGAAATCTAGATCATCCCTGTACATTTCTTTGAGGTTATCAAAACCTAAAGTCTTAACTTTAAATTCCAGCATAAGAAAACATTTACTACTCAAAGCGTCAACAACTTTGTTAGCAGTTCCAGAAATATGATTAGTCAAAAAAGTAAAATTCTGCATGTATTCAACCCATTTAGTATGTTTTTGATTCAACTTCTCCTGTCGAGTCACGAATTGAAAAGCACAATTATCATTGTACAAAATGAACTCTTTTGGAACCAAATAGTGCCTCCATTTCTTCAACGCTTGTATGACTATGTAGAACTCTTTGTCATATGTGGAGTACTTAATCTTTGCTTCATTTAGTTTTTCACTGAAATACGTGACCATTCTATTGTCTTGGCTTAATACCACTCCAATGGAAAATCCACTCGCATCACACCTAACTTGGAATGTCTTGCTGAAATCTGACAAAACCAGAATTGGTTGCTCAGTGATCTTCTTCTTCAGTAGGTTGAAGATCTTCTCCACTTCCTCAATCTAGTGAAAATATTTATGTCTTTTCTTCACCGTATCCATCATCGGTGCACTAATTCCACTAAATTTTTAGATGAATTTCCTTTAGAATCTAGCCAAACCATGGAAGCTTTGAACTTCAAACACGCTCTTCAGTGATGGCCAATCTCTAATCACCTTTATCTTTTCTGGATCCATTTTCAACTCATTTACAAAGATAACCAAACACAAATAAATGAGTTTTGTCCTCATAAATGATGATTTCTTCATGTTAATTAGCAATTTCTCTTGCTACAATCTTCTCATCACGATAGCTAAATGCTTCAAATACTCTGCTTCAGTTTATCTGAAAAATAATATATCATCAAGATATACAATGATGAATTTCTTGATGAAATCCTTCAGGACTTCGTTCATCAACCTCATGAAAGTACTGGGCGCATTTGTCAAGCCAAATGGCATGACAAGCCATTCCTAAATGCCTTCATTCATTTTGAATTTTGTCTTCCATTCATCACCTTCTCTCATTCTAATATGATGATATCCACTTTTCAAATCAATCTTTGAAAAAAACTTTTCTCCACTTAAGCAATCCATCAAGTCATCCATCCTTGGCAATGGGAACCTATACCTGATGGTAATTTTGTTGATTTCCATTGAGTCTGTACACATTCTCTAGCCACCATCCTTCCTTGGGCTGAGCACTATTGGAACACCGCATGGACTCAAGCTCTCCCGAATCAATCCTTTGTCCATTAAATCCTGGTGGTAGTTAGATATAATAAATGTAAGAGGACTTCTTAGAAGGTTCTACTTCTAGAAGATTCCTCCTCTAGAATGTTCTTAGGTAATGGTAACACTATATAAAGGGGCTCAAGCAATGTAATGAGACATGAAAATAAGTATTGTATTTGGAGCAGTAGCTCAATAGGAGGATGCCCCCTCGAAGAGGCAAGTGAACAGGAGAGGATCCATTCCATAATAGGATCTATTGTATGGTGTTGCCCTACCTCAAGGGTTTGATATAATAAAGTGTGGTTTCTTCTATCTTACTTTGTGGATCTATTCTGTATTCAATATTTGTGGTGATTATATTTGTATATCTATTCTGGTACTTAACAACTTTTCTTTTAACCTCTTCATTCTTTTGTGGCGTAAATCTATATGCTACTTTGTTTGACAAACTGGATCTAGGTATAAGATCAATGTGATGACTTATACTCCTGATAGGTGGCACTGAACAAGGTAGTTCGTCCACTACTATATCAACAAATTCTTCCAGCAACTCGTGGATTTCTTCTGGTAAATAATCTATCCTAGTGTTGTTCAAAACAATTATGGGCTTTCGAACCAAAATGAATTGCATGTCTTCCTTCTTCTTGAATTCCTTAAGAAGTTCCTTCCCACTCATGAGAAGTACAATGTTTCTCATCTATGTTTTCACTTCTTTATCCTTAATTGGTAGCAACATGTGCATCCTACCATTTTTTTCCAGAGTGTACGTGTTCTTTCTCCCATCATGCACCACATTTCTGTCATATTGCCACTGTCTACCCAACAATAGATGACAAACATCCATGGTAATGACATCGCATAATACCTCATATTTATATCCTCCTATTTTAAGTTCAACTAAACATTGTTTAGTGAAATTTACCTGATGTCCTTTTTGTAGCCATGACACTTTGTATGGGCTTGGATGCACAACAGTCTCCAGCTCCAGATTTTCTACCATTTCTGTAGATACAATATTATATGTGTTACCACTATCCACTATGACCTTGCATACCCTGTCTTTGGTTTTGCAAGTAGTCTGAAACAAACTATTTCTTTGGGCTAGGTTCTCTCGCCCATTCTCCGGTTTCAAGAGAACTTTCCGCATCATCAAAGATATTCCGCCCTCAGTGTCCTCTGCCTCAATATTCTATCCTTGAGCTTTGGCAATTTGAGTTTCACCACCATATTTCTTCCTATATGGACACTCATAGGATTTATGTCTGATTTTTCCACAGACAAAGCATTTCACTTCACCTCCTCTGCCTCTTCCTCTTCCTCTAGCTCGAGGAAAAGTATTTCTATCAGCATACTACCTCCCCTGTGAGCTTCCTCCTCTCTCATATTGAGTTTGGGGTTTCTTCCCCTCTTCTTTAGGCTTCTGAGTTTTGTCCTAGGCAATTGTCTTGCCTCTTCTTTGACTTCTGCCTCGACCTCTTTGACCTTGCTTTCGGCTCAACTTCCCTTCATCTTTTAGAGCCATCTTATAAGCATCTTCTATGGTTTGGATGGTCATCATGCTCATCTCATCCTAGATGTCATATCGTAGACCATTCATACACCTAGCAAATTTCTCATCATCTCTTTCCCGATGACCTGCTCTAATGTTTATCCTGTAGAACTCTCCAGTGTATTCTTTCACTGACATCATCTTCTATCTCAAATTCTTCATCCTCCAAAATAGATTTATTTGATAATACCTGGGGATAAACATGGATTTCATTTTTGCAACCATTCTATTCTAGCTCTTGATTTTCTACTTGCCCTTGCAACATCTGTCATCCTGCAGTTCATCCCACCACAGTGATGCATGCCCTTTAAGTCTAGTAATGACATGTTTGACTTTCTTGTCTTCCTCGACATCCTCATAGTTGAAGTGTTTTTCTAGAGCTCTAATCTAGTCTAGAAGCTCTTCAACATCTAGGTTGCCTTTGTACATTGGAATGTCCATTTTTTCCCTAGCACCTATCCTTGCAACAACCCTGAATAGGCATTCTTCTGCAACATATTTGACTGCAACTTCTTCTCCTTCATTTCCAGCTTCATTTTCACTTTCATATTCACTAATATCCCTAGCGTCAACTATTCGCCTATGTGTTGTCTCCATAGCATCAAGTCTGGAAAATAATTCACACATCTCTCTTTCCATTGCTAGATTAGGTATGGGACTTTCTCTTCCTTTCGGTGGCATGGCTATAAAATTCCTCTTTTCTCTCTGCTGTAGAAAGAAAAGAATTTGTTCTATGATCTGATACCAAAACTGGTGCAGGCCTCCTGCCCTCAGGCTGACATCCACACAGGATCTTCTCTAAACAACGAGAAGGGTTAACTGAACTCCTTGTTTAAACCTGCAAAGGATTTTGGGTCTCATGAGTTAATAACTTCGAATACAATTCCACATCCCTTGGCAATAACCGAAACATGAAATTGTGAATGGGCTTAAGGAGTGGCCCCCTCTTCAACCCCTTTTTCCAACATGGCCAAAACCAAGCCTTAACGCAAGAACCTTTCACAACTCAGGACTTCGCGAGTTGGAGCGCCAACATCTCGTGCTCTTCCCTTGTGAATCCCTAAAATGAGATCTGTCAATGAAGGTTGACTATGCCCAAAGAGACGAGTGAATGCCACCTGTCACCTCTATTTTACTCTAATTACGGGGTGAGTTCTTGCCACCTGTACACACAGACTTTTCGTCTTTTGCAACTTGAGTGAACATCCAACAGACATTCCTCTTCCTTTATGGATCCCCGACTTCAAAATCGTACCCTCGACGAGATCTACAGATGTGTGCCTCCCTCGATCCAACGGTCATGGTTGTATCAGGATTTCACAGCTCGGTAGCTCACAACTCTCAATTCCAACCTTGAACTAATCCACTTCTCGATCCCTGATATGGTGAATTCTCATACGAGATCAACGATCCTCATTGATCCAGATCTAACGGTCACTACTCCTCCTGAGATTATGGATTTTGAAAGACTCCTAGTATTAATCCCTCTGTTATTCCAGAAGATCCAATGACTCATGGAAATTTGACACTTCACGACCCCTGGGTGATGGGTTTCTCTAGCCTCTAACCACCTTGCAACTCCTACAAATCCTACAATCCTCACAATATCGTGAGTTCTCCACAGAGAATTCAGACCATCTGTTTGAAATCCTCAAGAACCTCTGGCCAAATGACTTGGCGTCCTTCCTCCTAAACTTGACTTATGTAAGACAATTTCGACCTCTGTCACCCTTTGAACTGTTCAAAGGTTCTATCCCTTCTAATCTTTTGCTTGTATGCTTAGAACTTCCAAAAGGGTCCCTGCACAGACTCCTTGCAGAAAATTTTCAAGTAACCTCTGGTTATTTGGGTCTTCGGCTTTGTGCACTCTTGCAACAGAGAATTCTTCAAATCCTCTGAGAGTTTGAAGTAATTCATTCCCTTCTCCTATCCTATGCACACTTTGCATGGCTCTATGCTCTGCTAGCACTTCTGCCTGTAAAGACACAATTTGAATCTCCTCTGAGAGTTTTGAGATGAAACTCAGAGCTTGGTCGATGCACTCCTTGCGGACCCTCTACTGCACACTATGCAGGAGTTCTCAAAAAGAGAAATAACTGAAACTCATTCTCTCCTTATCCAGAATTCAAACATTCAACATAGAATTCTAGAGCCTATATACACACTTAGCATTGAAAGAAAATGCATACAGAGAATGAAAATAGGCCTGCAACATACCATTTAACATGTGATTCTAATAACCATCACACACACACATATATTTGGAATCAAATCTTTCTTCTATTAATTCCAGTGTTCCTGTACATGGTAAATAACCACAGCTAAAATGCATAAAATTCTCTGTTCTCCTCTGTGCAACTCTACAACTTACAAATTTTGAATAATATTATAATGATACAAAGGTGAGGGTGTCTATCATCCATTTTCCCTCCTACGATTCTAAAACTGTCTAATCTATCATTTAAATCTACCTACTTACATTAAACACATATAAATGCCTATTACATCCAGTGGATAGGAACATACACTCCAAAATTAGTTTGGATCTTCAATATATAAATGCGACTGCACTTTCCTTCTATCCATTACATTAATGTTGCAGATTTTGGAATTCACAATGTTTTTGCAAAAAACGTATTTAATTGCATCTACGTGTCTAGTTGTCTCTTTAGTTAGGCACATGCTTTGGCTTTCCACAATGCTCCTGCATCACATGGCCACAAGCATTGAAAAACTAATAAAATTGTCCATGCATCCCAACTCAAAACCACTCTCTCATTCCCACATCTTGATAAAGGAAATACAAGTTACATATGTGATATGCATAGTCCACTGTAGATCTTGGGATACTATATAGACTCATCTTTGGACAATTCATCATGTTCCTTTGGGAAGTGCGCATTGTGATATGGACAGTATCCATTGTTTTCAACCCTTATTCATTGCTTTAAGCCCTCTATTTGGTGCACAACCTGTTTACATGTATTTTAAGTCCCCAATGGCTTGACTTAAGCTCTTTTTTCCTAATTAATCCATGTTTCCTCATTTAAAATCCTTTTTCCTCAATTTAAACACTTCTAAGGCAATTTTTTTCTCCTTTAGCAAGTTCCAGGTTGTATTTTCACTTGTTAAAAACAAAAATTGAGGGTGTAACTTTCCTTAATTACAAAGTTTCAATTTTTTTTTACCTTGTACTAGTATTGGCTCCAACGGAGACAACATATCCCTGTGATGTACTAAGAAAATTAGACTAGTTCCCATGTCCATTGGGCTATGCAGACTAATATTAAAGGCTGCAATGAACCCTTTCCTTGTGTGAAAGTACATATTGTCCTCCATGATCAATAAGTTAACATAATGAGCCCAATTTATTTGAACAAAAAATGAAATTAGACAAATTTGACAAAAAATGAATTAACATAAAAATTAAAGAAAGAAAACTAAACTAATATTGTACAAGTAGAATACAATTAGAGCTCAACATTGCAAAAAGTTCTTGAGAAACATCCTATTGACAGGAGCTCTAAATACATCACCATCAATATAGGCTAGCTCATAAGTGTTATTTTCCTAGAATGTTGTAATCTGAAAAGGTCCCATCCATAGGTTATAAAACTTTCCATAATTTCCTTTGGCTTCTCTTCTTGCATCACATTTTAAAACTAGATCTGCAACAACAAAATTTCTCTCTTTATCTCTCTTTTCAAATATATTATTCATCCTCTCTTGATTTTAGTGTGATCTAATCAATACATATTCTCTCATTTTTTGAACTTCTATGAGATGATGGATTCTTATCTACAAATTATTGGGTTCTTCCTCTTCATCCTATAGTAATTTCATCACTGGAAGACCTAGATGAATTAGAAAAACAACATTTTTCCCATACACCAATTGGAAGGGAGAGGTGTCAATGGATATTTTTTTACTTATTCTATCAACCCACAATAGCATACTTGAGATGATAATCCCATGCTGTATTGTTTCTTGATAACATCTTATTGGTAATTCTAATTAGAATTTTATTTGATGACACTTCCAACCCATTTCCATGTGGGTAATATGTTGTTGAATGTCGAAGTTCAATATTGTTGCCTTGAAAAAACTTTCATATCAAAGAATATTTAAATGCATGTGCATTATCAATGATGATATTTCTAGGACAACCAAATCTAGTCAAAGTATTCTCTTCAAGAAATTTATGATGATTGTCTTAGTGGCAGCCCTCGTAGGAATATCCTCACTCAATTTTGTGAAATATTCTCTCGTTGTTAGTATATATTTGTGTTAACCACTAAAGTTTGGATTTATTTTCCCAATGAAGTGTAATCACCATTGTTGAAAATTTTCTTCCACTTTAATATGTATTAGTGGAAAAGGAAGAAGTTTTTGTTTTCCTTCAAATATTTTCCATTCAGGGCATGCCATAACCAGTGCATTGGTATTACAAAATAGAGTGGGACAATAATAAAAAACCCTTAATATTTCTTATGTTGTATCTCTCCAAGCATGGTGAACTCCACATAATCTATTATGTAATTCATTAATGATGTCTTGTGTTTGCTCCTCTATAATAAAATTTAGTAAAATGGCACTAGGATCTTTCCAATATAATCGTTGATTAATAATGAAATATTTAACAACCTTTAACTTAATAGATATGGCTTTAAATTTTTCCAAGTTTGTTGAGCATGGTAAGTTTTGTAAGTAAAACACTATATCTTTATACGTGGAAGATTGAGAGAATTTAGGGTCAACTTGGAGAAAAGGGTGTTGCATATCCTCAAGTTCTAGATTATATTCCATCAAGGCTTGAGATACCATATTTACTCTAAGTACATTGCAATTGGACTCTATGAGAAGTCTTACAAGTACTTGTCCTTTTACTAAATTTTTAGGATTGGTTTCTAGATCATACTCTTGTATTTTAGCTATCCACTTAAATCTTGTCCCCTCACTTTCAAGTTAGACAACAATGTCTTTAATATCAATAGTGGGGACATAGTCTATGATCTTTGAATGTAGAACATAATCCCTGAAAGCCTTTAGGGATTTAACTAGAGAATATGCCTATTTCTCCATGATACTATGTTTCATATCAACATCTCTCAATGCCTTGTGAAAACTAGCAATAGGCTTCTCATGACCCTCATCATTTTTATGCAAGAGGAAAACAATTATGGTATTCTTCGAGGAAAAACAAAAAATTAGAAAAAGGATTTTCATAATCAGAGATAACTAAGATCGCAAATTCTCCTAAATATTTTTCAATTTGTTCAAAATAACCCTTAAAATGATATGTCTACTTTATTTCACTGACCATTTTCATTATAGTAATGACATTTTTCAACCTTTCAGCAAATTTTGGTATGAATCTTCTAAGGAAATTTATCATTCCTAGAAAATATTGCCGTTCTTTTTTATTTCTTGGTAATTTGATTGTTTTGATGTCCTCGAATCTTCCAAGATCAATACTAACCCCATCCTTAGATACTATATGGCCTATAAATTTTCCTCCTTCATGGAAAAGAAATATTTCTTAGAATTTAAATATAAGCCAAATTTTCTGCATTTAATGAAAGTTTGTTTCAAATCTATGATATGATGTTGATCTGATTTTGAGAATACCGTCATGTCATCAATATATATTACAATGAAGAGATCTTTCTTTCCAACAAAATATATATCCATTACTCTTGGAAATGTGGCCCTTACATTTATAATTACAAATGGAATCTTGTCATACAGAAATGTTCCCCAAGGAGTTGTAAAAGAAATATTATCTCTATCATCCAAGTGCATAGACACCTTATTGTAACTAGAGAAGCCATCAATCATTGATATTATAGAGGCCCCAAATACCTTCTAAAGTATATGGTACATATTGGGTAAGGGGTAATTATATTTCAAAGAACACTTATTCAAATTTTTGAAGTCAACAAAAATTCTGATCTCACCATTTTTCTTCCTCGCAAGAACTAAATCAACTATAGATTCATAATATCTCAAAGGGATTATAATATTTTCATCCAAAATCTTCTTACTTCCTTTTATATTATTGGTAGCGAAATGGGGTTTACTTGTCTCAATTTCTTCCTAAAACGACTTGTCCCAATATTTAGAGGTATTAGATGTGTTGATAATAGAGGGGTCATATCTCTTTAAGTCCTTGTATTTCCAAGGAGGAACATCCAAATATTCCTTAAACATGTCTAAATATTTTTTGTTGAATTTAGGTGACAAATATTTGGATAGTTTAATACATTTAGGCTCTTGACTAGTCCCCAAATTAGAGTGCTATATTCTTTAATTTTTGGTAAGACAATAGGCTTTGTAGGTACATCATTCTTATCAAATAGTTGCTCCAAGGGAACTAGGAATTTAGGATTAAAATTATTTTTCAATTGCAACACTTTATGGGATACTATGTGGTTGTTGAAATGAGTTTCAATTTGAGAATCATTGCTAGGATCCTCACTCTCTTCTAGGTCTTCTTTATTTTCAATATCAGTACATAAAAATTCAACCACTAATTCCAAAAATCTTCTTAAGTACTAGTCATCTGCAAAAACCTGCCAATGCTTCACATTGTCCAGGATAGAAGGCATATACCTCATTTCCACTCCATAATTTATTTGAGGAATTGTTTGTGTTTTTAAATACTAACAGCTATGGCTAATGAATGTTCTTTATTATTTGAATCTCTAGATACAATATTCATGGCTATAAAGAAATTTTCAATAAGATCCCAGGTCATATTTCTGTAGGCTGTCATCCTAGGGCATGTTGGAATATTCATGGCTATAATGAAATTTTCAGCCATAACATGTACACATTAAGTTATCAACAATTTATCACTTATGATTTCATTCAATATATTGATGTAGGAGCATTACCAACAAAGTGTGAGTGGAGGACAACTCAGTGCCTAATGCACATTTTTAAGTGAATTTTAAATTTTAAAGTGGCATATCACGTAAATATTTTGAAGAGGTTGTAATTAAATAAGATCTTAAATGTTTGAAGGTTTAGTGATTGCATGAGATCGTTGAGGGAATGTATTTTTCTTTAATTTTGTAGATTGCAGTACAGATCTGGAGCTTTCCCTCTTATCTTTCTGGATTGAGTATTTATTGTAATAAATCCTAAGTAGTTGGATGATTTTATTTCAATAGGATAACTCTAGTGTAGTTGGAGGGAAAATTTTGAAGAGCCCCACTTGTATAAATCTTTGTATTCTTTCCTAGAAGATGTTATTGAAGTTGTTGTGATAGTTGTTGATAGTGGGTGTTGGCATTTTGGTTGTTGATAGTTGTTGTTGAAGCTATTATTGTAGTCACTGTTATAGTTTTATATGTTTTATAGGTTGTTGAAGTTTATCGGAGCGTATGAACACATTACATTTCAGTTGAATGAATACAATAGAGTGGCAGTGTCCCAAATGTGTTGTGTTGCTGTGTCTATCTGTATGAATGAATGGCAGAATTTTTGTTTATTTGCAATTCTTTGTTATTTTCTCATTCTTGTGGTTATGAGTGAATTTACATGGGTGAATGTATGAATCTATGAATATTTAGATAATCTTCAATTGTTTCTCTTCTACGAGAAAGTGAAAGTGTGCATAATGTCCGCAAGGACTGCATTGACAGAGTCTATTTCGACTCATAAGCTTAGAAGAGATAATGTGAACTTTTTATGTGAAAGTGTGAATAGTATCTGCAAGGTTTGTGTAACAAAGTCCTTTATGGCTCAGAAAGTTCAGCAAAGATAGTTTGAGAGTGTGTGTATGAAGAACATAATTTAATTTCTTATTTTTTAGGAGGAACCAACTGAGCCTTTAAGAAATGTTACAAGGAGTGCACAGTCTCCTTCAAGAGGTTAAGGTGAAGGAGGTTGGTCGTGAGGTGTTCAAAAAATAGATACTTAGCTGGGTATCGAAGGAGGCATTCTGAAAAATTTCAGAGTGTTGGTAAGAAGAAATTCCAAGAGAGGTAACTTTACATGAAGAGCGTGCATATTGTCTGCAAAGAGTGCGTGACAGAGTATTTTGATTCAGAAGATCAAGAGGAGTAGAGAAATTAATCCACAAAGTAGCTAAGTTGTGGAGGAGGACCTGTTTCAAGGTGTGCATAGGCTGAAACTCGACTAAGTGTCGAAGAGAGCATTTGAAAGAGGCAAAAGTTTGAGAAAGAACAAGTGCAGGAGGGAGAGCAGAGAGAAATCTTCAAATGAAGGAATCCTTTAAGATTTCCTAGAATTAGGAAGAAATATCTGCCCAGAAGAGATCAAAATCATTCCATACCATCAGATCTGGGGAATATTGCATGAAGGTTTAGCTATAAATCATTTCGGCACTTCAGAGTTTGGAGTATTTTGAAGTGTTGAGAAGAAGGATTATAAAATTTGCAAAGAGAATTTGAGACATTGGCCATGAGGGGGATACATGGTAGCATATTAGAAACCCCAGGAGACAGAGCTCCGAAAAATTTCCAGGTGGAGTAAGTGAAATTTTGTGAAGTTGTGAAACTCGAAATATAGTTGGACCATTAGATCTAGGTGGACATGCGACAAAGATATGTGAATTCTGAGGAAAGAGTTTCAAGAAGAACCAAAGATGAAGGCCATGATATTTACGAAGCCCAAAGTTATGAAGAGATGACCCATGTTCAAAGCCCGTGGTCACATAGGAGAAAGAATCTAGTGCAGAGCTAGCACTTGCAAGGTTGGTGTTGCCAAAAGAGCCAAAGTGAAGGGTTGCGGGTAACTCAGACCTGCAAGTAACATTGAAGGGACGTATTTATTGATTTTTAAGGGTCTAGTGAAGGCCCAGAGAGATAATTTGGCTCAATAATTCGAAGATCCAACACCAGGAGGTTGCAGAATCCCCAGGAGGGAAGGGGGTTGCATCAAGTGGTATGAGAGTCGACACATAATTGATTTCTGTAGGAAAAGGAGATGAAGGAGATAACCTAGTATCATCAAGTGGTATTAGATACATCAACACAATGTCACCTAGGAGATGTGCAAAGATGCCTATAGAAAATCAAGCTATGGAAAGGGAGATGTGAAAACTGTGTGCAAGATTGAATACCATGGAAAAACTTCAAAGGAGAGCACCTAGTGTTGGAGATGTCAGTGATGCATAGAATGAAGAAGTGGAAGTTGAAGAATTTGTAGTAGATGATTCTACAAAGTAGCGCTTACTAAAAGAAGTTGTCAAGTTGGGAGCTAGATCAAAGATAGACATCCCAATGTATGAAGGTAATTTGGATGTCGAAGAATTACTTGATTGGATATGAGAAATGGGAAAGTATTTTTACTATGAAGATGTCAATGAGGAGAAAAATGTGAAACATGTTGTCACCAGTTTAAAAGGACATGTAGTGATGTGGTGGGATGAACTGCAGGCTGATAGGAGAAGCAAAGGAAAACAAAATATTAAGAGATGGGATAAAATGGTAACCAAGTTAAAGGATGAAGTCATACCCAAGGACTATTAGATAAATTTGTTCAAGAGATTGAAGAACCTGAGATAGGAGGGAATGAAGTGAAATACTACTCAGAGGAGTTGTATAGATTGAACATCAGGGTTGGACAGAGAGAAAGATGAGGAAAAAGTTGTTAGATATATAAACAACCTGAGATATGAAATCTAGGATGAAATCAACATGATGATAGTAAGGACAGTGGAGGACGCTTATCTGATTGTGATGAAAGCATAAGAGAAGTTGAAGAGAAAGAAGAGTCATCAAGGGAGAGGTCAAAGTTTAAACATAGGCAAGGGAATTTCCCATGACAAGGAACATAAGCCCAAAGGTGAAAACCACATAGTCACTCTAAAAGAGGAGGAAGTTCCCGAGGGAGACAAAGTGGTGGTAGAAAATATTTTCCTTGAGGAAGAGGAAGAGGCATAGGAAGAGAGGTCAGATGTTATGTGATGTAGGAGGATCATAAGCAAAGTAATTGTAAAATAAGAAGACAACTGGATATGCACCAACGCATATTTTGAGAATATTTTTAATTTGAAAGGATAAAACATTAATGTAATATCCTGAAAGGATGCATTCACATTTATGTTTTGAGTTGTAATACAGATCTTGAGTGGTTTCTCTCATCTATTTGTTGGAGGCATTTATTGTAATGAATGTAAAGTAGTTGTATACTTTAATTCGATTAGATAGCTAGATTTGTAGGAGGGAAAACTCTAGAAATCTCCCTCGTATGTATTGTAATGGATGATTATTCTCAATTGGAGAGAAGACCTAGAGCTATAGAGCCGAAGAGAAGAATAGAGATCGTAGAATATGTATGAGCAGATAGTTGTTGCTATTGAACCCATGTACATATGCACTTGTATTAATATAAGGAAGATTTGATCCAACTTCATGGTGTTTTTATGAATTTTGTTTACATCTATTGAATGATATGTTTACAGTTAATTTCAGTCTTTGTTATGCATTTGTTTCAATGTTGTGCGTGTGTGTATGCATGATTTCATGTTGAATGTATGAATTCCATGAGAGGAAGGATATGAGTTTCAATTGTTTCTCATCCTGAGAATTCCTGCAAGGAGTGTAGAAAAGGTTTGCAAGGAGTGCATTCAAAAGATTCTGAGTTTCACCTCAGAAAAGCTTAGAAGAGATATAGTTGTTCTCATACCAACAGAAGTGTGAGTATAGCACAGAGTTGTGCAAGGAGTGTGCAGGTCAGTTTAAGCCTTGGAATTTTCCAACCCAAGTGAGTGGTGGAAGGATTTCTATTGCAAAGAGTGAACAGAAGAGGAAGACATTAAATAATCAATGACTATCGTAAAAGCCACAAATAGTGCATGCAATAATCCCTTGGAAGCCTTTAGTTTGCAGCCAGAACCAAGATCAAGAGGCATAGAGACTTCAAATAGTTCAAAGGAAGACAATACTAAGGTCGGCTCATAGAGAATCAAGTTCAGGAGAAAGGACACCAAGATATTTGGCCAGGAGTTATCAAGAAATTGAACGGACGGTTGAATTTTCTTGGAGGGAGAACTATCAATTTTCCGTGGACCATTAGATCTTGCAAATCAATGGAAGGGTTAAGGAGAGAGTCCTTAAGCATTCAAAAGATCAGGAGGAAGAATAGTCGTCAGATCTAAATCAGCAAGAGTCATTGATGTCATGCTTGAATTTCATCATTTTGGAATTTGGGGGTTTCAAGAAGGTTGTGACAAGAAGGCAAGAATCGTTAAATCTAGATTCATGAAATCCTAACAGGATCTGGACTGTCAATCTATAATAAGGAATTCATGAGTTTGGACTTTGAAGAAAAATAAGAGCATTATATCATGAACTCACGAGTCACGAATCTTCGTCGCACTCGAAGGTTGGGCTCCAAGTTGTGGCAGAGAGTCACATGAGAAGGACTTAAGGGAGGAGCTAGAAGTCTATTATCCATTTTGGGGTTTCAAGATCCGAAGGACTCAGGGAACTCAACAATAAGAATCGTGAAGTCGTGAAACTCAATGTGCCCTTTTCGAGAAAAGGTTGTGGTCACATCGGTTGGTCACTTGGGTAAGAGTTCATTCCTAGTGCTTGTTCGCATAGGTGTAACTCCTAAGAAGGATCCATGGTTACAAGAGTGAAGATTCCAGCTGAGAATCGAAAAGCCATTTCGTCTCAAGGGAGATTAAGAATGATCCTTAGACTGGGAGGTCAAGTAGAACTTGTTGAGGTAGGGGTGTTGTGTTAGGTGGTATCATAGCATATATTTTGAATTTTTGTAGTAAAGAGAAGATTACAACAATTTCGCCAAGAAGGCGTCAAGAAAGACCAATGCCCGATCCAGCTGTGGAAAGGGAAATGAGAAAAATTCATTCTCGATTAGATTCTATGGATACAACACAGAGACAAGCTATTGATACAGGAGATTTCAGTGAAGCCGAAAGTGAAAATGAGGCTAGATCTGAAGAGGAAGTCGTAGTCGAAGATGTTGTAGAAGAACATCTATTCAGAGTTGTTGCAAGAATAGGGGCGAGAGAAAAAATGGACATCCTGATGTATGAAGGCAACTTAGACATTGAGGATATGCTAGATTGGTTTAGAACTCTCGATAAGTACTTTGATTATGAAGTTATTGAATAAGATAAGAAGGTAAAACGTGTTGTCACTGGACTGAAAGGGCATGCAACATTGTGGTGGGATGAACTACAGTCTGAAATACATTGCAAAGGAAATAAAAGAATCAAAAGTCGGGATAGGATGGTCGCCAAGATGAAAGCCAAGTTTATGCCCAGAGATTACAAAATCAATTTTTTTTTAAGAATGTAGAATTTGAGACAGAAGGGAATGTCAGTGAAGGAATACACTAAGGAGTTTTACAAACTCAACATCAGAGTAGGTCATCATGAGAGTGATGATGAAAAGGTTGCCAGATACATGAATGGTCTGAGATATAACATTTAGGATGAGATGAGCATGGTGACAATCAGAAATGTTGAAGATGCTTATCAGATTTCTTAGAAGGTAGAAGAAAAATTGGCTCGAATTCAAAGTCAAAGGGGAAGAAGTAGAAGTCAGATCAGAGGAAAACAAATTTCCTAGGACAGAGTATAGAAGCTAGAGGATGAAGAAAAGAAGCCTCATAATCACCCAGAAAGAGGAGGAAGTTAACAGGGAAGAAAATATGTCGATAAGAACACTTTTGTGTGAGAAAGATGAAGAGGTAGAGGCAAAGGAGGTGAAATAAAGTGTTTTTCCTATGGAAAGATCAGACACAAATATTTTTAATGTCCTGATAGAAAAGGATATGAAGGAGGAAAATCTCACATTTCAGAAGCACGAAGGTGAAATGTTGAGGAGGAATATGCGGAAAGTGGAATATCCTTAATGATGAGGAAAATTCTCTTGAAACCAAAGAAGGAGGTAGAGAATTCATTCCAGAGAAACATTTTGTTCATAACTTCTTGCAAGACCAAGGATAGGGTATGGAACATAATAGTGGACAGTGAAAGCAGAAATAATATAATATACAGAGAAATGGTGGAGAAGCTGGAATTGGAGACAGTCGCACATCCAAGACCATACAAAGTCTCGTGGTACAAAAGGGACACTAGGTAATAGTCACTAAACAATGTTTAGTTGAATTTAAGATAGAGGTGTTACATATTATTTTCATCATCCCTATGAACGTTAATGATGTAAACCTATTTGTTGCCTTCAGAGGGGTCAGTGGCCTGAGTTCTTGAAGAAAGAAGAGAGAAGAACTTTTCCTGAGAAAAGAAGTTGCATTCTCCTTTGTAAAAACCCTATTAAAGAGGATGTTCACCGGCTGTTATATAGGTAGGGTGCGAGAATGACTAATTCTCGTAGGATGCACCATATCTGGGTTGCAAGAGGCTCACAGGTTGCTCTATAAGCAAGGTGCGATAATGCTTATGTGTGGGAAAAATGAGCATCTTCTCGATGCTTCTAGAAGGAGAAATTTCCATGGTGAGGTGGCATCCAAATGGTTTGGATATTACTCACTTTCATGATTTAGTGGGATCATCCTAACCTCCTCACCTTATCCTCTTCAACCTATAAAAGGAGAATATCTCTCATGGAGAAAGTTGGCTTGGATGAGATTGGCTTTTGAGATTTATCCTTTGGGATTAGCTTGGATTGCATTGAGCGTTGGAGATTGTTAGCTTGGCTAGATGAGCCATTTTGTGAAGATAGATTGTGAATATTATCAGATCTATGCTCTCAGAATTATTGGAGTGGAAATGTGTGGGGAACAAAGGACATTTGGAAGGGACCTTATGACATCAAGGCCATGGTTGTAATCTCTCTTTCACATTTAATAGGATACAGTAATATGATTATTTCCTATAAACCTTGTTGTGTTTTATTGTATGATTCCTTGATCACATACATAGGTTATATTGAGTTTATGCTATTACTATCACTTTGGTTGGTTTTTTTCTTTCACAGGTTCATCATTGTATGAGCATTAGAATGAAGCTAGGATGGCGATGGTGAGAAGAAGTAGCATTTAAACGGTATGTCACCTATCCCTCTTTCGTTACTAAATTCAATATCTAAAACTTAAGGAAAACATCATGTTCTAGTGTGTTTTGTTCTAGATCCAGGTGGATCTAGGGAGACCAGTTAGTGTCTTCACCTACTGATTTATCCAATAAAAAAATTGGAGACTCCAATGGGGAATGAATTGTTTCCTAGTTAGTTTAGTTTCCCTTTCTCTGATTGCTTGTTTTCTGGTTTCTGAGTCTGTGGGATATCCATCCAGACTCTCTAGATCTGAAAGTTCACTTGAGTCTTTTTTATTTTTCCAAATTATCTTTTATTTCAAATAGTCTCGCACTGTACCCCTCTAGAGCTTGCGAAAACCTTTGATTTTCGCACCCTATTGTTCAGTTAAGTGCGACATTATCGCACCCTACCTGTGTCTAGACTGCGAACATGCCTAATTTTTGCACTTCACTTCACTACTAGGCTACGAACTTGTTTGTAAATTTTTTTGGATTAGGTATTCTCATCTTTTTATGTCCAATTTCTCTTTGATCTGTTGGATTGAACTTTTTGAGCCTATATTGATCTGTTTACAGTCTGGCTGACATTCTTTCAGTTGATTTTAGCCATCTTTTCTTTGTTTGGTTTTGAAGGATTAGTCTCTTGCTTTGAGTGTCTTTCAATTACAAAGTGTGTGTTTTCTTTAGAATTGTTTAGGGAAAGATCAAATTTCTTCTGAATAGTTCGCTTTAAAAGAAAACTTTTATTTTGGGTTTCTTTGTTTTAAGAAAGTTCATTATTGGTTTTAGTGAATTTTTTGAAACAAAAAGATTTAATTTCTTGCTTTATATTAGATTGGGGGCATCCTTGCATTTGAGGTAGCGAAATTGAAAGATTCTTGGCATTTGTTGGTCTTAAATCGTGAATTGGTATACAGTCTCTTTGAATCGTTTCTTGAAGATATTGATATTGATGAGTTTTAAAATTTTGGGACATTGTGCATATGGGAATGATAAATGTTTTCTCCTTCTTGTAGCATAGCTTTCATCAAAATGAAAATATTGCATCTTCATTTCTTTTCATAACTTTCGAGCTGGTCAAAACACCATATTGTCCATGACATATTCCCTTTGAGTAACAACAACCTTAAAAATAAAGCGCTTATAAAAATTGATTTGACATTTTTCTATTTGTCAGTAGAAAACCTACATTAGATTAGTTATAGGGATTTGGAATAGGTGTGAAAGATAACTTTCCAAAGATGCAAACAAAAATATTATCTTTTGATAGGGAGAGTTAAATCCACTTACTACATTTTGTCCTGGGAATCCCTTCTCACACAATGGTCAATCACGAGGTTGCATTAAGGCTGGTAGAGTTAATCACCCTGCTTTGTTGGTATTGGTGTAGAGATTGTATGTATTATGGGGGTCACTTGAAGGTATACCCACAATGATGAGTGGAAGCCTTTCAAGTGCTCACTGTGGGAAGGTCTTGCTTGCTTGTTTTCTTACTAGATTGTTAGCGTGTGTTGTTTGTTTTCCCTAGTGGACTCTAGATTGGTTTTTTATTTGATGGCGTCAGTTCCAAAAATGACCAATGAAGGAACCTATGCTCCAGGGGAACCTTTTGTTTTTTCATCTTACAGGAACATTGGTCCTCATCACATCGCTACTTTGAGCCTTCCAGGTCTCACAATTGGATTACCAGTATGGTTGTTTTCCACTCAGGTAATACCGAATGCAGTTAGTTCTTTGTTTGTAAGCACTTCCCCCCAAGAAAATCAACCTCATGTTGATCCTTCACCTTATTCACCAGTAAGATCTTCTTAGCCTTATTCACTTGCAAGGTCTTCTTCCATTTCATCTTCTTCGCCGAGTGAAAGATCCAAAGCTATTAACTTGGTGGATAAGAAGAATAAGAAAAGGAAGAATAAGAAGAAGAAAAATAAACAAGGATCTAAAATTCCAACCACTGCCAAATGTGTTGGAAAGAAACCAGTTATTGCTGATCATGCTGGGAGTATTGATGAAGTCAAGAACACCCAAACGAACTGTAAGCCCAAGTACCCTTGCAATATTTGTAAGGGTAGGAATATTCTTAAGGATTTCCCTGGTCTATCAAAGGTTATAGAATTATGGTCTACACACCCTCGCCAATCCATGTTGTCAGCCTCTGAAGAAAATGCTGACGATCTCCCGTCAACTAGTCAAAATACCCTTGGGAAGAAGAAAAGTAGAGTCAAGTTTCCTTGTAGGTTATGTGGAAGGAGTCATCAAACTCACATTTTCCCTCGTATGGAAGAAGCCTCGAAATTATTGGAAGACATGATTGTTTCACCACCTCAACTTCCAGTTGCTTATCACAAGACTTCTCTCAACCCACTTGTAGTTGATGGAATGATCAATCCAATTCCCTCGTCGGTAAGCTCGATTGATCATGTAGTCAATATGGTCATGTCCTTAATTGAACGAGTTGACAAAGTGGTCGATCTGATCCCATCTTTGGTCGATCCCACTCTCCCTTTAGAGAGTGTTAACAAAGTGGTCAATTTGATCCCATCCTTGGTTGATCCCACTCTCCTATTAGAGAGTGAAACCCAAGAAGTCAATCCTTTTCCAAGCGTCGATCCCATTCTCCCCTTGGAGAATGCAACCCAAGTGGTCAATCCCATCTCATCATCAGTCGATCTTACTCTCCTGCTCAAGAGTAAACCTGATACTACCCACATTTTTCTCATTGATACAGAATCTGTCGTGTCGGGGGGTATTCCTCCTTCTCCCATGAAACACCCTCCAAGTACTGAGGCCATCCTTTTTAATTGGGGTGTGCTAATTGGACCTTGTCTTCCCTCTCACATTCCTTTCCAAATTACGGTGCACGTTTGTGGTTGGGATGTTCCTTAGACGTTGATAGATGAAGGTGCATCCATTATCATTTTTTCCTCTTTTTCTTGGCAAGCTTTGGGTTGTCCTCAGCTTGCCCCAGTTATGCAGAATTTGTTAGCTTTTAACAGAAGAACCAGTCAACCTTTAGGGGCCCTTCCTCAATTTCTGGTAACTTTGGGAGGGAAGTCTATCTTTATTGATGTCATGGTAGTCCAAGACCCCTTGGATTTATCTTTACTCCTTGGGAAAGATTATGTCTATGCCATGAAAGCTATTGTGTCTACTTTTTTTCGTGTGATATCTTTCCCTCGCGATGGACGAGTTGTGACTGTTGATCAACTTTCATTCATTGAACCTGCCTGGATTTCCTCCCTAAATGGTTCTTATATGAAGATAGTATCTCCCATGCCACATGTCAATTATGTGGCATTGTCTTCCATGACTTCAACTTCTGATAACATAGATCCATTAGTTGACATGGTGATCTCTTCGATAGGGTTGTTAGATATTGATCTCTTTACTCATGTCGTGACCCTTGACCTGGTGTCCTTCCAGAGTGTATTTTTCCTTCTAGTGAAGACCTATTAGAATCCATGACTGAGTTTTGTCCCTTGACATGGTGTCATTCTGGAGCATTGTCCTCTTGGAATCCATGATCAAGAAGAGAGACTTTAAGGATAGTTTTTGCATCTCTGAGGCAACCTCGTTAAAAAATGAAATAGAGGTCTATGAGCATGATTTTCTGATTTCAAGATCGTTAAAGAATGAAAATAGACTTGAGCATAGTTTTCTAATTTCAAGCTCGATAAAAAATGAAACCACTTATGAGGATAGTTTTTTTGTCTTTGTGGCAACCTCGTTAAAAAATGAAACAGAGGTTGCAAGCATAGTTTTTTTTCCTGTGTCAAGCTCGTTAAAAAATAAAATAGTTTTCCCCCTATCCATTTGGGTCAAGTCCTACATATAGTATTTGAAGCTTCATTTCATTCTCCTTCTCAGTTGGATGAAATGAAGCTTGGGGGGCAATACTTTCATCCTTTGGACTTCATGATGAATTTAGAGCTGCTAGTTTCTTACGCTCGGGGCTAAGTACCAACCATCCCTGTGTTATGCATTGGGAAGTCCAAGAATAGTTTTCTATGGCTCAAGCTTGTGTAAAAATGAAACCACTTACCTCAAGAATAGTTTCCTCTTGTTCAAGCTTGTGTAAAAATGAAACCAGGTCCAAGCATAGTTTTGTTTTGTTTTTAAGCTTGTGAAAAAATGAAAACAATCACGAGCTTAGTCTTTGTTCTTTCTCATGCTCATAAATACATGAGAATACATTACCAATCTTAGTCCTTGTTCTTTCTCGTACTCGTAAATACATGAGAATCCAACCGAGTATACTTTTATCACTTTTTTGGACTCGTAAAGGTTATACGAAAAAGGAACCCCTTGGAGTTCCCTTCAAGCTCTTTTTATACTCTCTAAACATGAAAGATTGCCGAGCGATCTTGTTCTTTTCACGCTCATAAAAGTATTTGAAGAAAACATTCAATGAGCGATAGTTTATCACTTTTTCAGTCTCATCGAACTAATTTATGAAAAAGGAACTGTGAGAGTTTTCTTTAAGTGTTTTTCAGACTCTCAAAACATGAAAAACCCCTAAGTTTTCTATCTTTGGACTCGTTAAACAAACATTGAAAGGCCCTTATGGGACCGAACCGCTCCATCCTAGGGTTTGTTAAACATACTCCAAGGGTCTCATCTGAAGGATGAGCTTACATTACAAGCATATGTTATCCTACTGAAGCTTGCGTAAAAATAAGGAGGTACTCACCAAAAATGGTGGGGGAAAATTGGGAAAGAAATGTATCTAAACCTATATTTTGTGGAAGAGTCACTTTTGAACATGACAACTTTTCGCTCGCCTTGTGTCTAGGTTGAAAAATCCACTCAACTCTTGGTCATACTCCTTTATAAGATTACAAATTGGTATGTGATCCTTCTTGTTGAGTCACTATTTTAAAAGATAGTTGTCGTGTCCTCAATATGTTCAAAGAGATGTTCAACCTAAAAATCCTTCTATTGCGTCGGCCATCTCTATAGTATTTAAGCCTTATGTTGCGTCGGCCATCCCTGAGTCAGTCCTGAATCACTTGTTATTCTGATCTACATCAAATCTTGTTACTTGTTTTGTGTCATTGATGGGGGATACATTAAGGCCCTCCTATGATGAGTCTTTTCCTATCGACTTCAACTTATTATCCAGTAATTAGACTTAGAAACCAATTGGTACCTTGGAACTTGCACGCCTCAATGGAAATTTTCCTCACTTTCGACAATGGGTTATCATTATTGACCCCTGATCGGGAGATTCTGCCGAGTGTTTGACTTCAACTCATTTATTCACATTCGTTGGATTGTACTAGAGTACCTTGGGCATCATTGACATTAATGGTGATTTCCCTTTCACTTTTTAGTGATATAAACTAATGACCAGTAATCAAGTGTTTTCTACCATGTTTGACTTCGACACATGTATTCACATGGTTAGATTTGTACTATAGAGTGGTGGACATGAAGACCCTGGATATTTTCTGACAGATCCATGTTTCTTTGGAGCATATTCAGTGTATTGTTACATAGATCCACATTGTATGTTTGGTGGCTATGTTCAGATTTGATTCCTTAACACATAGATCCACAATGTATTTTTGGTGGCTATGTTCAGATTTGAGTCATATCGGCATGGATCCAAAGTGTATGTTTGGTGGCCATGACCTGTCTTACTTAACATGGATCTTCACATGTCGACATTTATGCTCTGATTCATTTGTATTTTGAGTATGGGAATGCCTACCCCAGTGATGATGTATTATTGTACTTTATTTCCTTGTTTGTTGGCAGGTTTCTGACCAACTGTTTCTTGTTCCCTACACACACTCAACAAAGTATTTCAACTATCACTTTGTTCTAACTTCATACTTTGGGGGGATATCTGTTACACATTATTTTTGTCATCCCTATGACTGTTAATGATGTAAACCTATCTATTTCCTTCACAGGGGTTAGTGGCCCAATTTCCTGAAGAAAGAAGAGAGAAGAACTTTTCCTGAGAAAATAAGTTGCATTCTCCTTTGTAAAAACCCTATTAAAGAGGATGTTCACAAGCTTCTATATAGGCAGGGTGCGAGAATTCCTTATTCTCACAGAATGAACCATAGCTGGGTTGCGAGGGGTTCACAGGTTTCTCTATAAGCAAGGTGCGAGAATGTTCATGCGTGGGAAAAATGAGCATCTTCTCAATGCTTCTAGAAGGAGAAACTTCCATGGTGAGGTCGAATCCGAATGGTTTGGATATTACTCACTTTCATGATTTAGTGGGATCATCCTAACCTCCTCACCTTATCCTCTTCTACCTATAAAAGGAGAAGATCTCTCATGGAGAAATTTAGCTTAGATGAGATTGGCTTTTGAGCTTTATCCTTTGGGATTAGCTTGGATTGGATTGAGCATTGGAGATTATTAGCTTGGCTAGATGAGCCATTTTGTCAAGACAGATTGTGAATATTATCAAATATATGCTCTGAGAATTCTTCGAGTGGAAATGTGTGGGGAACAAAGGACAGTTGGAAGGGACCTTACGACATCAAGGCCACGGTTGTAATCTCTCTTTCACATTTAATATGATATAGTAATATGATTCTTTCCTATAAAGCTTGTTGTGTTTTACTGTATGATTCCTTAATCGCATACATAGGTTTATATTGAGTTTATGCTATTACTATCAATTTGGTTGGTTACGTTCTTTCGTAGGTTCATCATTGTATGAGTGTTGGAATGGAGCTAGGATGGTGATGGTGAGAGGAAGTAGAGTTTAAATGGTATGTCACCTATCCCTCTTTAGTTACTAAATTCAATATCTAAAACTTAAGGAAAGCATCATGTTCTGGTGTGTTTTGTTCTAGATCTAGGTGGATCTAGGGAGATCAGTTAGTGTACACACCTATCGATTTATCCAATAACAAGGGGCTTACAGGGATGAGATCTTATGTGATGTTATTCCCATGGATGTTTGTCATCTTTTTTTGGGGAGACCATGGAAATATGAAAAAAATGTTGTTCATGATGGAAGAAAGAATACCTATACCTTGGAGAAGAATGGTAGGACGCATATGTTGTTGCAAATTGAAGCAAAAAAAGAGAAAGAAGAAGAAAGCAAAACTATAATTCTCATGAGTGGGAAGGAACTTATGGAGGAAGTCAAGAAAGAGTAAGACATGCAGTTTGTTGTGGTGAGAAAACCTAGAGTCATTTTGACCAGTACTTCAATAGATGACCTACTAGAGGAAATTTAGGAAATGATGGGGTAATTTGCTGATATAGTGGTGGACAATTTACCTTTGGTGCAGACCCCCGACCCTCGACCCCATATGCACTTAGGATATTTTCCAAACCTCGACAAGAGTCATAAGGGACTCTTTTTCTTTGACCACACAAGAGATTGGGTCTCGCAAGTTCATGACTTTTAACACAATGCCATAGCTCTTAGTAATAGACATACATGAAACTACGAATAGGCATAAGGTATAAACACTTCTCCCTTAGTCCCCCCTTTGAAATATGACCACAACCAAGGCTTGGCGTGAGCCCTTTCATGACTTGGAACTTCGTGAGTTGGAGATTTGTGGACTCTCGACTCCTCCAGCACCCCAAACACCGATAAACAAACTTGTGATATGGTGGATTATGTATGGACCCTTTCTATTAGCTCCCTTTACAAATGACCACTAGCTAGGCTAAGTACTATCCCCTCTCGCAACTCACAACTTCTCGAATTGGAGGGTCGTAAACTGTTTCTATCCCCTTGCAAACCTCTGAAGTGCGATAAGTCAATCGAGTGTTGATTCCTCCCAAGTGACGTGTGCATGCCAACTATCGCTCGCTTTCACCTTTTCTGCATGCTACATTAGCACACCTATTACGCATGACTTCAAAGTTTGTCATTTCGTAACCAACATGATCACAAAAAAGGTTTATACACCTCAAAACCCCGATACACGATATGACATGTGGGATTGATCCAACAGTTCTCCTTCTGCTGAGATCCAACAGCCTGGATCTCCCACCTTATACCTCATGAATCACGACTTTGAACAACCCAGGAATTGGTCTGCCTTCCAAACCCATGAACTATGAAACCCCAAGGAAATATGACAGCTATAATAAAATGCGATCAATGACTCTTGTTGATCCTCGGCTCCCAGGTGATGGGTTCCTCCTGTGGCTAACCAACCTGCATGTTTGACGTGATCTGACAGTCCTTGTAAATTCTACGATTCTCCATAGATAATGTGAACCGTCCATCTGCATCCTTGATAATTCTTTATCCCCAAGCTTTGATTTGGATTTTTGGCCTTTCTTGCTCCTAGATGATTTCGATTCAAACTTTCGCTCACCCTTTGTAACCTTCAAACAAAGTTGATTTTTGGTTTTTCAAATTCTCTTGGAGAGTTCTGACTTTGAACCTCCCGTGCACATGAACTTTGCAAACCATGATAACTACTCCAGTTATCTCTTCAAGGAAGTTCTATGCACTCCTTATGACAGAGAGTTCTTCAACTCCTTTGTGCACTTGAAGAAATTTGTCCTCTTTCCTAGCCTGCACACTCCTTGCATGACTCTAAGCCTTGCTCAGGCTTCCACATGTAAAAGAACAATTATATCTTTCCCTAGATTTCTGAGATGAATTTCATAACCTGGTCGACGCACTCCTTCCAGACCCTCCACTACACTCTTTGCAGGAGTTATCAGAAAGAGAAACAACTGAAACTCATTCTTCCCTTATCCAGAATTCAAACATTTAATAAAGAATACCAAAGCATACACACACACACATAACATTGAAATAAAATGCACACAGAGAATATAAACAAGCCTGCAACATACCATTCAACAGGTGGTTCCAACAACCATAACACACACATAGATTTGGAATCAAAGCTTTCTTCTATTAATTCCAGTGCTCCTGTACATGGAAAATAACAACTAAATGTGTAAAAATCCTTTGTGTTCTTCTATTATCCTCTGCATCTCTACAACTTACGAATTATGATTTATTTTACAAAGATACAAGGGTTGAGGGTGTCTATCATTCGTTTTCCCTCCTAAGCTCCTAAAAATGTCTAGTATATCATTTAAATTTACCTACTTGCATTAAACAAACTTAAATGTCTATTACATTCGTGGATAGGAACATACACCCCAAAATCAGTTTGGATCTTCAAGATATAAATGCAACTGCACTTTCCTCCTGTCCGTTACATTAGTGTTTCAAATTTTAAATTTCAAAATGTTTTCACAAAAATGTGTTCAAATTACATCTGCGCATCCAATTTTCTCCTTGGCTTTAGGCACACACTTGGGATTTGTACGATGCTCCTACATCATACTACCTCGCTTGAAAATTTTCATGAACTGTCGTTCATGAGCTCTTGCATGGTTTGTCCATGCCTTTGAATTTCTACTTCATTCTCCCAGCAAGCATCTTCAACTGGATGTCCTTTCCACTTGAATAAGTATTCAAAATACTCTTTTATCCTGGTCTTTATGCTAATCCTCTTGTCAATTATGCTTTCCATCTGTGGCTCTTTAGCTACCGGCATTTGTTTTGTCCATTGAATCTTTTCTTTTTCATATTTTTCTCCTGCTTCTTCAGCTCTATAAGGGTACAAACCTGCAACATTGAATATCGGTGAGATTTCGACCCCATCGGGTAATTCAATCTCATATGCATTTTCCCCGAATTTCCTTATGACCTTGCACGGTCCAATATTTTTCATATTAAGCTTGTTATACGTTCCCCTTTTTAACCTTTCCTTCAACAAATGTGCAAGAATCAAATCGCCAACTTCAAATTCAAGTTCTCACCTATGTTGATCTTCTCTACGGTTGTACTCTTGACTTAAACTTTGCAACCGCTCCTTAATTCTTTTGTGAATCTCCTTCATTCCTTCTGCAAAGTCCTCTACACTAGCACTCCTGAATTTAGCTTGTTCTGAATCTTTTAATTCAGAAACTCTCCTCGGTTGCATTCCATTTACAGTCTGGAATGGACTGTGCCCTATGATTCTGTTAAATGAATCATTGTAAGTGAATTACGCCTGTGGAAGAATATGATCCCATTGACTGTGGTGTTCAGTCACTAGGCTCCTCAACATATCTAGCCAACTTCAATTCACTACCTCAGTCTATCCATCCATCTGAGGGTGATATTCTGAGATAAAAGATAAATTAGTCCCCAACTTCTTCCATAGGGTCCTCCAGAAATGACCAACAAATTTTGTATCTTTGTCAAATACAATACTCTTGGGTAAGCCGTGAAGTCTAACAACTTCCTTGAAAAACAGATTGGCAATGTCTGTTGTGTCACTGGTTTTCTAACATGGTATGAAATGTGCCATTTTTGAAGATCCATCGACTACCATGAAGATTGAGTCACAAACCCTTTGCATCCTTGGAATTCCTAACACAAAATCCATCCTTACCACATCCCACTGTCTCTCTGGTACTAGCAATGGTTGATACAACCCTGTATTTTGTCTCTTCCCCTTGGCATGCTGGCAAATTCTGCACCTATCCATGAATTTATTGGCATCTGTTCTCATCCCTGGCCAATAGTATGAGCCATTCAACTTCAAGAACATTTTAACATTACCTAAGTGTCTGACTAATCCTCCATTTTGATTTTCCTTCAATAAATTCTCCCTAATGGAGCATTTCGGAATACATAGTTGATTGCCTTTGAACAATAATCCATCCTGTATCATATACTCGGTCCATTGGCTTCTATCCCTAAGAATTATATTCTTATATACCTCATATACTTCTCTGAAATCTGGATCATCCCTGTACATTTATTTGAGGTTATCAAAACCCAAAGTCTTGACTCTGAATTCTTGCAATAGTAAAGATTTCCTGCTCAAAGCATCAGCCGCTTTGTTAGAAGTTCCAAAAATATGTTTAATCACAAAAGTAAAATTATGCATGAACTCAACCCATTTAGCATGTTTTTGGTTCAAATTCTCCCGTCGAGTCACAAATTGCAAAGTGTGATTATCATTGTACAAAACAAACTCTTTGGGAACCAAATGCTTACTCCATTTCTTCAACGCTTGTATGACTGCGTAGAATTCTTTATCATAAGTGGAGTACTTGATCTTTTATTCATTCATTTTTTCACTGAAATATGCGATCGTCCTATTGTATTGTCTCAAGACCGCCACAATGAAAAGTGCACTCGGATCACACCTGACCTAAAATGTTTTTCTGAAATATGGCAAAACCAAAATTGGTTGCTCATTGATCTTCTTCTTCAGCAGGTTGAATCTCTTCTCCGCATCATCTATCCAGTGAAAAGATTTATGCCACTTATTCATCGTATCCATCATCAGTGCACTAATTACACTGAATTTTCGGATGAATTTCCTATAGAATCTATCCAACCCATGCAAGCTTCGAACTTTGAACACGCTCTTCAGTGATGGCCAACCCTTAATCACCTTTATCTTCTCCGGATCCATTTTCAATTCATTTGCAAAGATAACAAAACCCAAATAAATGAGTTTTGTCCTCATAAATGAAAATTTCTTCATATTGATCAACAATTTCTCTTGCTTCAATCTCCTCATCATGCCAGCTAAATGCTACGAGTGTTCTACTTTAGTTTTACTGAAGATTAGTATATCGTCAAGATATACAATTACAAACTTACCAATGAAATATTTTAAGACTTCGTTCATCAACCTCATAAGAGTATTGGGTGCATTCGTCAAGCCAAATGGCATGACAAGCCATTCATACAGTCCTTCATTTGTCTTGAATTCCATCTTCCATTCGTCACCTTCTCTTATTCTTATCTCATGATATCTGCTTTTCAAATCAATTTTTGAAAAAACAATTGCTCCACTAAAACAATCCATCAAGTCATCCATCTTGGGTAAAGGAAATCTATACCTGATGGTGATTTTTTTATGGTCCTTGAGTCTGTACACATTCTCCAGCTACCATATTTCTTTGGACTTAGCATTGTAGGTACAACGCATGGAATCAAGCTTTCTCTAACCAATCCTTTGTCCGTCAAATCCTGGACTTTTCTTTTAACCTCTTCATGTTGCTTTGTTCAGTAGAATTGCCCCTGGTATAATATCAATATGATGACTTATTCTCCTGATGGGAGGCAACGAACAAGGTAATTCATCCACCACAATGTCAATGAAATCCTCTAGCAAGTCCCGAATTTCATTCAGTAAATCATCTATCTTAGTACTGGTCAAGACGACTCTAGGTTTTCTTACCAAAACAAACTGCATTTCTTCATCTTTCTTGACTTCATAAATAAGATCCTTCAAACTCATGAGAAGTATATTATCACTCGTCTTTTTTTTCACCTCCTTATCCTTAATTGGCAGCAACATATGCATTCTACCATTTTTTTCCAGAGTTTATGTGTTCTTTCTCCCATCATGCACCAAATTTATGTCATATTGCCATGGTCTTCCCAACAATATATGACAGACATCCATGGGAATAACATCACAAAACATTTCATCCTTATATCCACCTATCTTAAACTCAACTAAACATTGTTTAGTGACAGCTACCCGATGCCCTTTTTGCAACCACGAGACTTTGTATGGGCTTGGATGTGTAACAGTCTCCAATTCCAACTTCTCCACCATTTCTGTGGATACTAGATTATCTGTGCTTCCACTGTCCACTATTACCTTGCTTACCTTGTCCTTGGTGTTGCAAGCAGTTCTAAACAAACTATCCCTTTGGAATGGGTTCTCTGGCTCTTTCTCTGGCTTCAAGAGAAATTTCCTCATCCTTAAGGATCTTCCACCCTCAGTGTCTTCTATCTCAAAATTCCATCCTTGAGCTTCGGCAATGTGAGTTTCACCATCTTTCTTCCTATATGGACACTCATAGGATTTATGTTCGATTTTTCCATAGACAAAGCATTTCGCTTCGCCTCCTCTGCCTCTGCATCTTCCTCTGGCTTGAGGAAAAGTGTTTTGTTCAACATATTGTCTCCTCTGTGAGCTTCCTCCTCTCTCATATTGATTTTGAGGTTTCTTTTCCTCATTTTTGGACTTCTTCGTTTTGTCTTGGGCAATTTCCTTGCCTCTACTTTGACTTCTGCCTTGGCCTCTTTGACCTTACTTTCAGCTTAGATTCTCTTCAGCTTTCAAAGCCATATGATAAGCATCTTCTATGGTTGGGATGGTCATCATTCTCATCTCATCCTAAATGTCATATTGCAGACCATTCATATATCTAGCAACTTTCTCATCATCGCTCTCTCGATGACCTGCTCTGATGTTTATCCTGTAGAACTCTTTGGTGTATTCTTTCACCATCATCAGCTTCTGCCTCCAATTCTACATCCTCCAAAATAGAATGATTTAATAATCTCTGGGTATGAATTTGGCCTTAATTTTTGCGATCATTTTGTCCCAACTTTTGATTCTTTGTTTGCCTTTGCAACGCCTCTTAGCCTGTAGTTCATCCCACCATAGTGTTGCATGTCCCTTCAGTCTAGTGACTACGTTATTAACTTTCTTATCCTCTTCAACATACTCGTAGTCGAAGTATTTGACTAGAGCTCTAAACCAATCTAGCGGATCCTCAATGTATAAGCTTCCTTTGTACATTGGAATGTCCATTTTTTCCCTAGCACCTATCCTTGAAACAACTCTGAATAAGCATTCTTCTGCAACATCTTCGACTATAATTTCTTCTCCTTCATTTCTAGCTTCATTTTCACTTTTAGCTTCGCTGATATCTCTTGTGTTGGTTGCTCACCTCTGTGCCCTCTCCATGGCATCAATCCTGGCATGTAATTCACACATCTCTCTTAACACTGTTGGATCAGTCATTGGCCTTTCTCTTCTTCTCGGCGGCATGGCTGTAAAATTCCTCTTTTATCTCTGCTACAAAAAGAAAAGAATTTGTTCTGTGCTCTGATACCACAACTAGTGCATACCCCTAACCCTCGGGATGCGATCCGCTCAGGATATTTTCCAAACCTCCACAAGATTCATAAGGGACTCTTTTTCTTTGACCACACAAGAGATCGGGTCTCACGAGTTCGCGGATTTTAACATAATTCCACATCTCTCAGCAATAGTCGAGACATGAAACTACAAATAGGCATAAGGTATAAGCACTTCTCTCTTAGCCCCTGCTTTGTAATATGACCACAACCAAGGCATGGTGTGAGCCCTTTCGCAACTCGTGAATTTGTGAGTTGGAGAGTTGTGGACTCTCGACTCCTCTAGTGCCCCAAATTCCAATAACCGAACTTCTGATATGGCGGATGGCATATGGCCCCTTTCTGTTAGCTCCCTTTACAAATGACCACTGGCTAGGCTAAGTACTATCCCCTCTCCCAACTCATGAATTCACGAGTTGGAGGGTCATAAACTATTTCTCTCCCCTTGCAAACCTCCAAAGTGTGATAAGTCAACAGAGTGTTGACTCCTCCCAAGCGATGTGTCCACACCAACTGTCGCCCTCTTTCACCTTTTTTGCATGCTACGTCAGCACCATTTGTCATGTGTGACTTCAGCGTTCGGCATTTCGTAACCTCCACGATCACAACAAAGGTTTATACACCTCGAAAACCTGATACACAATATGACGCGGGGGGTTTATACAATGGTTCTCCTGCTGCTGAGATCCAACAGCCTATATCTCCCACCTTATACCTTGCAACTCGAGACTTGGAACGACCTAGGAATTGGTCTTCCTTCCAAACCCACAAACCTAGAAACCTCGAGGAAATATGATGTCTTGAATAAAATGCGATCAACATCTCCCATTGACCCTTAGCTCCTAGGTGATGGGTTCCTCTTGTCAATAACCACCTTGCAAGTTTGACGTGATCTTATGGTCCTCGTAAATTCGGTGATTCTCCATGGAGAATGTCAATCATCCATCTGCGTCCTTGATAATTCTTTGGCCCCAATCTTTGATTCGGATTCTTTGCCTTTCTTGCTCCTGGATGATTTTGATTCAAACTTTCGCTCACCCTTTGCAACCTTCAAACAAAGTTGATTTTATAGGTCTTCGACTTCTCTTGGAGAGTTCTAACTTCTAACCTCCCCTAGGCACAAACTTTGTGTGCCATGATAACTAATCCAATTATCTCTCAAAGGAAGCTATGTGCACTCCTTGCGACAGATAATTATTCAACTCCTCTACGCACTTGAAGAAATTTGCCCTCTTTCCTAGCTTGCACACTCCTTACACTACTCTGAGCCTTGCTCACACTTCTTCCTGTAAAATCACAATTATATCTTTCTTGAGAGTTCTGAGATGAATTTAAGAACCTGGTCGATGCACTCCTTGTAGACCCTCCACTACACTCTTTGCAGGAGTTCTTAGAAAGAGAAACAACTGAAACTTATTCTCCCCTTATCCAAGATTCAAACATTTAACAAAGAATCCCAGAGCATATGCACACACATAGCATTGAAATAAAATGCACACAAAGAATATAAAAAAGCCTGCAACATACCATTAAACAAGTGGTTCCAACAACCATAACACACATATATATTTAGAATCAAAGATTTCTTCTATTAATTCTGGTGCTCCTGTACATGGAAAATAACAACTAAATGAATAAAAATCCTCTGTTCTCTTCTATTATCCTTTGCATCTCTACAACTTACTAATTCTGAATTATGTTACAAAGATACAAGGGTTGAGGGTGTCTATCATCTTTTTTCCCTCCTAAGCTCCTAAAACTATCTAGTCTAGCATTTAAATCTACCTACTTGCATTAAACAAACTTAAATGCATGTTACATCCATGGATTGGAACACATGTCCCAAAAGAAGTTTGGATCTTCAAGATATAAATTCAACTGCACTTTCCTTCTGTCCATTACATTAATGTTTCAGATTTTAAATTTCAAAACATTTTCAAAAAATCATGGTCAAATTACATCTACATGTCTAGCTGTTTCCTTGGATTTAGGCATGCATTTGGGATTTATACAATGCTCCTGCATCAACCATGTTCGTTTCCTCCCATCAGAAGTATAAGCCATCACATTGATCTTATACCAGGAGTGATTTTTCCAAACAAACCAGTGTACAGACTGACGCCGCAGGAGCATGAAGAAGTCGATAAGAAAGTCCAATATTTGATGGACAAGGGATTAATTAGAGAAATCTTGAGTCCATGTGTTGTACCAATAGTGTTAAGTCCAAATAAGTATGGTGTATGGAGAATGTTTACAAACATGAGGGATATAAACAAAATCACCATCGGGTATAGATTTTTTTTATCGAGGATGGATGACTTGATGGATTTCTTGAGTGGAGCAAATTTTTTTTCAAAAATTGATTTGAAAAGAAGATATCATCAGAGTATAATGAGGGAAGGTGATGAATGGAAGAAAACATTCAAAATGAATGAAGGGTTGTATGAATGGCTTGTCATGCCATTTGGTTTGATGAATGCACCAAGTAATTTTATGAGATTGATGAATGAAGTCTTGAAATATTTCATTGGAAAGTTAGACTGAAGAAGAACATCTGAAGAAGCTAACTCTAGTGATGAGGAGATTGCAGCGAGAGAAGTTGTTGATAAATCTTAAGAAGTAATCTTTCATGAATAAATAACTCATTTATTTGGGTTTTGTGATCTCATCGAGTGAGTTAAAGATGGATCTGGAAAAGGTAAAAGAAATAAAATAATGGCCATCGCCAAGGAATATATTTGGAGTCAGGAGCTTCTATGGACTAGCTAGTTTTTACAGGAAGTTCATCGAAAATTTTAGTGGAATTTTTGCACCAATGATGGACACAGTGAAGAAAAGACATAAATATTTTCATTGGATGGAGGAAGAAGAGAAAAGTTTTAAGTTGTTGAAGGAGAAGATAACTAGATAACCAGTTCTGGTTTTTCCATATTTTAGTAAGAAATTTCAAGTGAGATGTGATGCGAGTGGATTTGCGGTTGGAGCAGTCTTAAGTCAAGACAATAGACCAGTTGCATAATTCAGTGAAAAGTTGAATGAGACGAAGATGAAATATTCCATGTATGATAAAGAGTTTTATGCAATCATACAAGCGTTGAAGAAATGGAGGAACCACTTGGTTCCATAAGAGTTCGTTTTGTATAGCGACAACTATGCTTTACAATTCGTAACTAGATAGGAGAAATTGAACCAGAAACATGCGAAGTGGGTTGAATTTATGCAGAAATTTACTTTTGTTATAAAGCATATTCATGGAACTTCTAACAAGGTTGTTGATGCGTTGAGCATGAAATGTTTGATTCTGTAGGAGTACGAAGGCCTTAGGTTTTGATAGCCTGAAGGACATGTACATAAATTATTCATATTTCAAGGGTGATTATTTCTAGAGCGGGAAAACCCCTCTACGGACTACACCAAGGTTCTAAGGTGTAGGTAGAGCTAACCGTCTAAAGTCTCCTACTTTTAGCAACTATCCTGTCATTACCCCATAATCATACATAAAAGACAAAGTATACGGATATGGTAGACATACCTTAAACTCCGCGTCTGGTGTCGATCCTTTTTCACTTAGTTGTTTCTCAACTAAAGATCTCCTCCAAAGGCCAATTTGCATTCAACAAAAGACAAACAAGAAACTACAAGCATGCATTATATATAAGGATTATTGGGTTAGACATCATAACAAAAATGTAAACAAATCATAAATATTTAAGACATCATTTGATGAGACGGAAAAAGTATTTCTTTATATTAATATCACAAAATTTGTTTACAATATGAGACCGACAACTGCTCCTCGAAATCGGTCTTGGGCTCCTCTTCACCATGCACCAACTGCTTCCATGTCTTCTTCTCCTCTTCAATTCTCTCTAGGGAAATGGCAACAGTTTGCAATGGAGGAAGAAGGAATTTTGGCTCAAACTCACAATGTGGTTGCAAAATATTGGGGCAAAGAGGGAATACTAAAATGGGTAGATTTTCTATGCTCTCGTGCTTATTTTTGGAATGGAGCCCCAACACCTTCTTTTATAGCCCAAAATAGATAGTAATGGTTGGGGTGACTGATTATGGGAGGTCAAATGGTTAGGTAACGGCTCGAAAATCTGTATCCCTTTGCAATTTTCATTTTTCACTCTTTTTTGTGAGTGTACATCAGTTGTAGTGGTGCAAAAAGCATCTGTACATGGGCATTAGTGGTGTAGGGAATGTACACCTTCAAAATAATGTTTTTTTAGAAGAGTTTTTCAGTGATGGATTGGGAAAGATAAAAAGTTAGATGGCCTGATGTCAGGTATGCATGTCTGGTGCAATTTAGGGTTATAACAGATGCCCCCTAATGTGTGAGGTCATAAGAGAATCTGATGGCCGAAATACATGACAAATAATCACCAACATACGAAGTGAGTGATCCCAGGGACCATAGTTCAGAAGGTTCCATCTACAAGTCTCACCGAGGCGGGAATACCCATGCTCAGGATGAAATAAAATCATGGATGCCAATCAATTACACTACAGATCTATGTCATATAAATATATAAAGTGTAGCCATGAGCAGTACACAATGGATCTACATCTCAAAACCAAAATATATACATGTATAGTATCCATCTTCAAGAAGCCAATGATGCCTGATGGTGGGATATGAGGTCTTCAGAGCTCGAGAAACAAATTCAAAATATTCAAAACTCGGGTAGGAGTGTACTATAAGTGTATGAATTCACTACCTAGAGGTATTTGACCACTCGTCGGGAACAAACAAGAGGATCTTGTTGATCAAGTAGAGAAATTCATTGATTTTGAGCAAGGAGTTGATTCAACTTTCAAGGTGGCCAGGCATGAGGAAAAGAGACAAACTGCATAAGGTCCAACTCAAGTTTAGTAAAACTTCCCTTCGATGAAAGCATGGAAAAAGATGAGACTCGGGCACCATGGAATCGACATAAGTTCACGATGCAAGAGGTAATGCAAACTCTCCATATGTTTGGAAGGATAACCAAATGGAGGAGGACACAATTGTATGTAGCAAGAATAGCTTCCTAAGGTCCTATTGAATCCTAGAGCTTGACGAACAAATGATAGGTTGTGCTTTGTCTAAGGGTGACTCATTGTGCTATCAACAAAAATAAAATACTTTTCCCTTCCTCTTTTTGGGGTATATTTGATTTTTTTGTCTTTTTCAATAATTTTGGAAAGCTTGAAAAAGAATAAGAGAATTCCACATTACAAAGGAGGAATGAGTGTCGCAGACATACTAGTTCCAAGTGCAATGAACACACTGATGATCAGATCAAGGGGACATATGCAGGAAAAGGACACTTGGGAAAAATCCTCCATGGGTCAAGGTGTCAAGATGCAGAGGCAAAGTGCTACAAGGCTTGCGTATAAGGCATGCTTTAGATGGTTCAGTTGAGAGAAACATGGATCCAACATTAGGCCAAAGATGCAGTAATGAAAATGTGATTAATAAGACACAATGATAATGTCCTTCAATGTAATTTTAATGAGCCCAAAGAAGGTAATCTCGATGATTTTTTATTTTTAGAGTCTGAAAAAATGTAAAAGGAGACTCCATTGGGGTAGTCTAGTCGGCTTGAGAAAGGGGTAAACTAGCACTGGACAAACGTCTATTCAAATCCATTTTAATGAGTGTGATAAAGACAAGATCACTCAACAATTTTTTCATTTTTGAGGAGTCTGAAAAGATCTTAACTATGGACTCCATAAGGGATGTTCTTCTGGACCAATTTAGTGCGTGTGAAGAAACAAGGTCACTCGACCATATTTTCAATTTTAGGGATTCTGAAAAGAGCTTAACTATGGAATCCATAAAGGATGTTCTTCTGGACCAGTTTAATGAGTGTGAAGAGACAATCTCACTCGACAATCTTTTCACTTTTAGGGAGTCTAAAAAGAGCTTAAATATGGACTCCGTGGGGGGTTCCTTTTTCATAAATTTAGTCCCTTAGGCCCAAAAAAGGGTTAAAATTATACCTGAGAATACTCTTCTAGCAAACTTAAGCTCCTAGAGTATACCTTTGTTCATACAATTGACCATCTGGACCGAAAAATGGGTAAACTACCACCAGACAGACATGCCTTCAAATTTTAGTTTGGCGAGCATGAAGGGAAACAAGATCACTCATCCATATATTCATGTTTAGAGAGTCTGAAAAGGGCTTAAAGAAGACTCTAGGGGGCTACGATTCATGTATGAAACTAGTTTAGGTAGAGCCCACTTCTAGGATCAAACCAAGAGTCTCTTCGATAGTCAACCTGGAAAGTATCCCAAGAGGGAAGAAAACACAAACCACGATGTAGGTCCTCCCATGGTATAGAAACTATAGTCATGGCTTCAAGGATATCCTCATCTGAAGGAAATTCAAAATCCTAGAAATCAAACAAACAAGGGCCGACAGTCTCAAAGGTTGAAGTAAACTGACCATACTCCATATGACAATGGAGGATCTGACCAGGACTGGCATAGTCTATCAATGAAGAATCACAAGAATGAGGGCTTGAGGATCTATCAACAACGAGATCAGACTCAGAAGGAGAATCAATATCACTTGGACCAAGAGGGGGAAGCAAGGGATCCCATGCCCCCATTGGATAAACTAATGGATCAATTGTTGAGACCAAGTCTCGAGAAGGTAAACATGATTATACGGGTTCCTGCTCAGAAGAAATTGAAGACCGAGGATAAGACGCCACATAATTAACCCATGGAGAGGTAGAGTCTACATGAACACTAGTAGCATGTAAAGGGGTAGTCTGAAATAGCGCTGAATTAGGATGGTGATTATCAGATGCCAGTTGGTCAATAGTGCAATGCTTTCATTGTGAGGGAAATACATCACTCGAAAGAGCGTAGACACCACAATGTTCATAACACATACATAATCATTCTTGAGAAGCATATTAAAATCTAACGGTCCTTGCACCACTATAACATCGACAAGGAAAATCTTCCCACCTAATGAGATAAGTATAAATGTGTTGAACCTGAATAGAATAGATGTAGCTAGAAAATACTACACACATTTGCAGAGAGAAATTGAGAAAGAAGAATTAAGATAGAAAGAATGGAAGAATTCTCATTAATCGTATTCCACACATAAAGAGTGAATAATTTACAATAGATATAGGATACATAAGTAACTAATGATCCATAGTGGAGGTCTAGATTGATCTGGACACACACCAACAATTACAAGAGTAAACTGCCACCTAGTCTAGTCTCTCGGGTAGTTACGGGAGTGAACTGCCACCTAGCTGAGTTAACTAGTCAACTAGTCTTCAGTTAACTAACTGAACAAAGAGTAGTGAGTTGGTGATGATCCCAATGTTTCATGGTGACAAAACCAATGCAACATCTAAACTCAACTCAACTATTCAAACTGAACTTTCAATAGAAAGAGAATATTCTACAGGTGAAATATTCTCCCCTAAAATATAGGAGACTAGATAATGACTAATTATGACTAATAAACAAAGAATAACCTTAGGAAAAACAAATCCTAGGTGTGTGTGAAGTAACTCCAACACCCCGCTTGAACATCACTATGGTGAAAATAAAGAATGGGTCCTGACTACGAGGCCATGTTAGGTACCCAAATACAAAAGATACACTCAACTAAATGAGGAAAGAGGGAAAATCTCATGGGAACAAAACCCCCCATCAAATTACAATGCATAAAATAAAAAATGATAAGGAACAAAAGGAAGTTGCTAAGCAACCATGTCCTTCACTCCAAGAAGACCTCGCAACTGTGCAAGTTTGTGCTCTTTGAAGATTTTGTTGAAGATGTAGATGTCTGCATGGATCTGATGAAGTATATGCATCATTGATATTTCCACACATATCCACTTTATATTCTTGTAATGAATAATATCCAAATAAATTTTGGATGAAATTTTGAAAACCGTGTGTCCGTTTCGAGAAAAATGATGAATTTTTATTTTATTTTAAAACGATCATAACCTCACTTTCTGGACAACGTTTTAGACAATTTGTTTTTTGAAATTGGATATTTTCCTGAGAAGAATTCAAATATCCAATTTGTTTCTGCAAATGTTTCTTAAAAAATATCAGAATGGTGTCTGATGTGCATGGCTCCCTTTTTGAATCCTGAGATGCATGCATGGTGCATGCAAAAGTGTCTGCATGTGACTCTTGAGATGCATACATGGTGCATGCAAAAGTGTCTGCATGTGAATCCTGATATGCATGCCATATATCTTCCACATGAATTTCAAAAAACAAATCTGAAATGGAGTAGACATCATCTTCAATTAATGGAATACAAATTTCTGCAAATACTTTTGTAGGAGACTCTTCATAATAAGAGGCTTGATCTTCTGATGGCTTCTCTTCTGGTTCTATCTATTCGACCTCCTGCATGAAATATTCACAATATTCTTTATTCTCAAATAGAACCTCCAATCTGGTCCCTAATTCATTTGGATTTAATCCTTGTGATTCTTCCTATACTAGATGGAAAAGTTCGAGAGAAACAAACATGCCGATACTTCCTATGGCCATATCTTCTCTATTGAGAAAATAATTTTTCTCATCAACATAATCAGGCTCTACTTCCATTTCCATAGTAATTTGGTATAAGCCTTTGCATCTTAGCAGAAGAATTTTTTTTGGCTTCCATTCCAAATAGTTGTGAGGTGTGAGAAGTATTTCTGGCGAATAATCCATCTTTTGTTGTCTTCAATATTTTGTACCTGCAAAAAATGATTTGGTGTAGATTTTTATTAGCATTCTGTCACCTTTGATACCATGTAAATGTGTTTAACCTGCACAGAACATATCTATCTAGAAAATACTACACACATTTGCAGAGAGAAATTGAGAAAGAAGAAGCAAGATAGAAACAATGGAAGAATTCTCATTAATCGTTTTTCACACATAAAGAGTGAATAATTTACAATATATATAGGATACATAAGTAACTAATGATCCTTAGTGGTGGTATAGATTGATCTAGACACACACCAACAATTACAAGAGTAAACTGCCACCTAGTCTAGTCTCTTAGGCAGTTACGGGGGTGAACTGCCACCTAGCTAAGTTAACTAGTCAACTAGTCTTCAGTTAACTGACTAAACAAAGAGTAGTGAGTTGGTGATGATTCCAATGTTGCATGGTGACAAAACCAATGCAACATCTAAACTCAACTCAACTAGTCAAACTAAAGTTTCAATAGAAAGAGAATATTCTCCAAGTGGAATATTCTCCCCTAAAATATAGGAGACTGGATAATGACTAATTATGACTAATAAACAAGGAATAAACTTAGGAAAAACAAATCCTAGGTGTGTGTGAAGTAACTCCAACACCCCGCTTGAACATCACTATGGTGAAAATAAAGAATGGGTCCTGACTATGAGGCCATGTTAGGTACCCAAATACAAAAGATACACTGAACTAAACGAGGGAAAAGGGAAAATCTCATGGGAACAAAACCCCCCATCAAATTACAATGCATAAAATAAAAAATGATAAGGAACAAAAGGAAGTTGCTAAGAAACCATGTCCTTCACTCCAAGAAGACCTCGCAACTGTGCAAGTTTGTGCTCTTTGAAGATTTTGTTGAAGATGTAGATATCTGCACGAATCTGATGAAGTATATGCATCATTGATATTTCCACACATATCCACTTTATCTTCTTGTAATGAATAATATCCAAATAAATTTTGGATGAAATTTTGAAAACCGTGTATCCGTTTCCAGAAAAATGATGATTTTTTTTTTTTTAAACGATCATAACTTCACTTTCCAGACTCCATTTCAGACAATTTATTTTTTGAAATTGGATATTTTCCTGAGAGGAATTCAAATATCCAATTTGTTTCTACAAATGTTTCTCAAAAAATATCAGAATGGTGTCTGATGTATGTGGCTCCCTTTTTGAATCCTGAGATGCATGCATGGTGCATGCAAAAGTGTCTGCATGTGACTCGTGAGATGCATGCCATATATCTTTCACATGAATTTCAGAAAAAAAATCTGAAATGAAGTAGACATCATCTTCAATTAATGGAATACAAACTTCTGCAAATACTTTTGTAGAAGACTCTTCATAATAAGAGGCTTGATCTTCTGATGGCTTCTCTTCTGGCTCTATCTATTTGACCTCTTGCATGAAATATTCACAATATTCTTTATTCCCAAATAGAATCTCCAATCTGGTCCCTAATTCATTTGGATTTAATCCTTGCGATTCTTCCTATACTTGATGGAAAAGTTTGAGAGAAACAAAAATGTCGATACTTCCTAAGGCCATATCTTCTCTATTGAGAAAATAATTTTTCTCATCGACATAATCAGGCTCTACTTCCATTTTGATAGTAATTTGGTATAAGCCTTTGAATCTTAGCAGAAGAAATTTTTTTGGCTTCCATTCCAAATAGTTGTGAGGCCTGAGAAGTATTTCTGGCGAATAATCCATCTTTTTGTTGTCTTCAATCTTTTGTACCTGCAAAAAATTATTTGGTGTAGATTTTTCTTAGCAGTCTGTCAACTCTGATACCATTTAAATTTCTTTAACCTACATAGAACATATCTAGCTAGAAAATACTACACACATTTGCAGAGAGAAATTGAGAAAGTAGAAGCAAGATGGAAAGAATGGAAGAATTCTCATTAACCGTATTCCACACATAAAGAGTGAATAATTTACAATAAATATAGGATACATGAGTAATTGATGATCCATAGTGGTGGTATATATTGATCTGTACACACACCAACAATTACAAGAGTAAACTTCCACCTAGTCTAGTCTCTCAGGAAGTTACGGGAGTGAACTGTCACCTAGTTGAGTTAACTAGTCAACTAGTCTTCAGTTAACTGACTAAACAAAGAGTAGTGAGTTGGTGATGATCCCAATGTTTCATGGTGACAAAACGAATGCAACATCTAAACTCAACTCAAATAGTCAAACTGAAGTGTCAATTGAAAGAGAATATACTCCCCTCAAATATAGGAGACTAGATAATGACTAATTATGACTAATAAACAAGGAATAACCTTAGGAAAAATAAATCCTAGGTGTGTGTGAATTAAATCCAAAAATAGGAAACTAAGGAAGAATCCCCAAATATTCACTAGGACATCTATCAAAATACAATAACTCATGTGAAGAAGACACAAGGTCGAAATATTCCAAGAGTATCCAAATTGAGAAGGATAAAATACTTGCAGACGCTCCTTCATACACAATACATTGATAAATGTTTGTTGAATTAACTTCAACCCTTGTTTGAAATGGTGCGGAAGAAGGAATATGAGGCTCAACAAGGTCATTCCAATCAAAGGAAATCATCCTAGGCCTCAGAGGCGGTATACTCAGAACAAGTGGAATTCCCCCTTGTTCTGACAGTACTAAACTGGAAATGCTAAAACATAGTCAATAGACACATCACTATCCAAGATAAGAGTGGGATTAGTCTAATAATGCATCAGTGTGACCACTTTGGTAGAATCAACACTCTTTAATAGAATATTCGGATCAGCCGAAGACTGCGTCGGCATGACCACTTTCTCAACCAATGGTTGAATAAGCTGCGAGACTACATGGTCGAAAGGCACCTCACCCCCAAAAAGAGGAGTGGGATCAGACAATGAGTGCATTGGCATGACCAATTTCTCAACCAAAGGCTGAATATGCTAAGAGACTACATGGTCAAAAGGCACCTGACCCCCCAAAATAGGAGTGGGATCAACCGGTGATTACATTGGCATGACCACTTTCTCAACCAATGACTGGATAGGCTGAGAGGAAACCACAGAAGACTCAAAATCATAAGAGATTGTAGATAGGGACTACAATCTTTGTACCTCTGTAATGTCATGGAATATATGAGTAAGGTGATCTCCCTTGCAAATCTTACAAGGGAACTTATTCTTACACCCTATTAGTCTAGGTTTTTTAACAGAATCAATTCCCCCAACATGACTAGTAGTGGCTGGTTGCACATATCCAACATGACTTGCAGAGGTTGGTGATGGATCGATAACATGACTCACAATGGCTATAGACCTATTTCTAGTATGACTAGAAGTGACTGGACATTTTCCCCTAGCATGACTTGTAGAGGTTGGGTGCTTTCCCCAACATGAATTGCAGAGGTTGGGTGCTGGTCTTCAACATGACTTGCATAGGACGGTGACCTATCTCCAACGTGACTCATAGAGGTTGGTGATATATCACTCACATGACTCGCATTAATGAGGCTCATGCCCCCAACATGACTTGAAAAGGTTGGGTGTTGATATTCAACATGACTTGCAGAGGTTATCGACCTATCTCTAACATGACTTGCAGAGGTTATCAACCTATCTCTAACATGACTCGCAGAGGTTGGTGATTTCTTATTCCTATTATTACTCTTTCTACTTCGTTTAGACTTCTGGTTACTAGTAATTGTACTTTCACCAGAGGTGAGAGAAGGAGGAGGAGAAGACTTTGTTGATGAAGGAACATCAACATGGTTCCCATGACATAAAGTTCTTAACTGAGAAGTGTCAAGAGCATTCGAGTCATTTGGAATGGTACCCAACTAGACCGGTAGTCCCACATTCAACCCAGGAATGTACAAAGTGGCCATCAAAGGGAAACCAATGTTTCTAAAGAAAGGAAAAGCACAAGAATCCCCTTGTGAAGGGATTACTTGGTTGGTATCATCCATAACTTTAGCCAAGAATATATTATGCACAGGTTCTCCCCTTTCAGGATTGTTCAAGTCCGTAAAAGTCTCACACACTGACTCTAAAGAACCAGTGTTATCAAAACAACACCTATAAAGAGGCAGCTCCACATTTCTAAGAGGAAGACAGAAAAGTCCTCACAACCAGCGGAGTGGGTGGTCTACGACCCTAGGTTAGAGACCCAAAACAATTAATGAGTAACTCACTATGGAAATATAGGGAGCACAAAGCACACGCTAAAAATTCCTAAAGGAAAATCAAGAAAATGACTAACTAGTTAGAAGAAAAGTTACACCAACCAACACTAGAGCAACTTACAGGTGCAAGTGAAACTCAAATACGGAAGCACCCTCCAGGTACACTCTGCAAAGCATGGCCCGATGTTTTTCCTAGGTACCACAATATACCCCCTGCAGTCACCTGTGTAATTCCCTGATGTATAGGCAACTAGGTTTCCATCTCGAGAACAACTACCAGGTGGGTATAGTCAATAGTCAAACAATGAGCAGGGTATCAAGACCGAAACCTATCGAGGTTATCGAAAGCAAGTGTTCCTAAATATGACTGAGGACCTCGAACAGATTCGATACCCACGAAGCTCCATGGAAAATGCGATCAACGTAATCCCAAGACAAGTCCTCTATATGCATTCCTCTGCTACGATTGGTCTGGTTTTGGATGGATTATCTCCACTACCTTTCCACACGCGACCTCCTATTTAGCCCCTGTGTTAGAGGGGGGTCCCAGATAATTTCCACTTTATTGGACTTCTACACTCCCTAACTCAGACTCCAATTTTTGATTTAATGGCCTTGAAGAGTTTCATCTCCAACCTAATTCAAGGCCCTAACCTTAAACTATTTGGTTGACCATACAAACATAAAAAGTCTAGCTAATTTTAATTAGCATTCTTTTTTAGGCTTGATTTACTCAAAAGGTGTGGCAGTGAAGTTGATGTTGTTAAGACTCTTGCAGAAAAAATAAATGATAAGAACACTAGCAAGGAATGATTAACTTTCTTATTTTCTTTTGAAATTCTTTTAAAATAAAAGAAAAAACAACACTATGCTAATTTCTTTTTCTTTTTCAAATAACAATCAATGCGAAGCAAATGCAAGGAAAGAAAGAGACCTAAAAAGATATTTTTTTATATTTTCTTCCAATCAAAGAAGGAATAAAAAAAGATTCTAAAAGAAACTGATGAATACACAAGTCATGCCCCCCCTGGCCATGAGAGGAAATTGTTTTTCAAAATGAAACTCATTTCTCTTAAAATTTCAAGCTAAAAATAACTTAAAAAATCTAGGAAACACAAGAATTTTTTTTTTTTTTAAAGACAAGAAAACCGATATTTAACCTAGGCTTAAAGACTGTAACAACAGAGACTAGGGCTTGATCAATAAAAGCCATGAGAAATGTGGCTTCATTCACATAAGAGGATGACTACCTCTTCTTTAAAAAAAATATTTTCTTGACATAGGCACACAACTGATACTTCAACAGCCTGTGTATGTACGCGGGTTGTCCAAAGATAGGGTGTGTATGTATGTGTGTAGACCCACTACAGGTCACGTACACCTTTGTAACTTCTCTAGAAAGAAAAATTAATAGTCAAGTAGACAAGGCAGTGAGTACTGGTATGGAAGACTAGAAACTCTTAAAGACACAAAAACTTACAGAAACTCAATAATTAGTAAATAAACCAATTAAGGACACCCAAAACAAGAATCCATTAAAAACCCTAGAGGTTCCCAAGTACAATTTCCGATTCAGATGTAGCGGGAAAACCCCTCTACCAACTACACCGGGTTTCTAAAGTGTAGGCAAATATAACCGTCTAAAGTCTCCTACGTTTAACAACTATCCCATCATTACCCCAAAATCATACATAAAAGACAAAGTATAGGGATCCAGTAGGCATAACTTAAACTCCGTGTCTGGTGTCGATCCCTTTGTGCTTAGTTGTTTCTTGACTGCATACCTCCTCCTAAGGCCAATATGCATTCACCAAAATACAAACAAGAAACTACAAGCATGCATTCTATATAAGGATCAGTGGGTTAAACATCATAACCAAAATGTAAACAAATCATAAAGATTTAAGACATCATTTGGTAGGATAGACAAAGTATTTCTTTATATTGATCTCACAAAATTAGTTTACAATATGAGACTGGAAACTACTCCTCGAAATCGGTCCTGGGCTCCTCTTCATGATGCACCAACTGCTTCCACGTCTTCTTATCCTCTTCAATTTTCTCTAGGGAAATGGCAAGGGTTTGCAATGGAGGAATAAGGAATTATGGCTCAAACTCACAATGTGGTTGCAAAATATTGGGGCAAAGGGGGAATACTAAAATGGGTAGAGTTTCTATGCTCTCATGATTATTTTTGGAATGAGCCCCCAATACCTTCTTTTATAGACAAAAATAGATAGTAACAGTTGGGGTAACTAGCTATGGGCGATCAAATAGTGAGGTAATGACTCGAAAACCCATATCCCTTTGCAATTTTCATTTTTTGTACGCTTTTTTGTGAGTGTACGCGGGATGTAGTGGTGCAAAAAGCATGTTTACATGGGTAGTAGTGGTGTACGGTGCATACACCTTCAAAACAATGGTTTTTTAGAAGAGTTGTTAAGTGATGTCTTGGGAAAGATAGCAAGTAAGATGGCTTGATGTTAGGTATGCATGTCTGGTGTGATTTAGGATTATAACAGTATTGAAGCATGTGAGAATCTTGTTTTAAGAGACATAAGCCAATGGATTGAATATATGGTTCAGGATGGATTATTATTCAAAGGAAATCAATTGTGTATCCCGAAGAGTTTTATGAGAGAGAAACTTCTAAAGGAAAAACATAGTGGGGGATTCGATGGACATTTTGGTCATGACAAAAAATTTGTGCAGCTAAAAGATTTGTATTATTGGCCAGGGATGAGGACAGATGTCAAGAAATTTGTCAACATATGTAGAATTTTCCAGCATGCAAAGGGGAAAAGAAAAAATACAGGATTATATCAACCATTACCAGTACCAGAGAGGTCATGGGATGCGATAACTATGGATTTTGTGTTAGGACTGCCAAGGAAACAGAGAGGTTACGATTCTATATTTGTGGTAGTCAACAGATTCTGAAAAATGCCACATTTCATTCCATGTCAAAAAAACCAGTGATGCAACACACATTGCAAACCTGTTTTTCAGAGAAGTTGTTCGACTTCATGGTTTACCCAAGAGTATTGTTTCAGATAGGGATACCAAATTTGTTGGTCGTTTCTGGAGGAAACTGTGGAAGAAGCTGGGGACTAATTTATCTTTTATCTTTGCATATCACCCTCAGATGGATGGACAAACTGAGGTAGTAAATCAAAGTTTAAGGGATTTGTTGAGGAGTTTAGTCACTGAACATCACATTAAGTGGGATCAGATTCTGCCGCAAGCGGAATTTTCATATAATGAATCACCTAACAGGATCACATGATAGATCCCATTCCAGATAATGTATGGAATGCATCCAAGAGGCGTATCTGAGTTGAGAGACTTAGATCAGAATGATTTTAGAAGTGTTGGAGCAAAAGATTTTGTAGTATAAATGCAAGAGCTCCATGGTAAGATTAAAGAGAAGTTGCAAAGTTCCAACCAAGAATATAAGCATAGAGTAGATAAACAGAGGAGAGAGATTTGGTTCGAAGTGGGAGAATTAGTCTTAGCGCACCTAAGAAAATAAAGGTTCCCAAGGGGAACATATAATAAGCTAAAGATGAAGAAGATAGGGCCATGTAAAATCATAAGACAATTTGAGGTAAATGCTTATTTAATAGAATTGATAGATGGGGTAGGAATATCACCCATATTCAACATAGTAGATCTATATCCTTAAAAAATAGATGAAGCAAAGGGACCTGGGGATCAAAAGGAAGTTCATTAGGTTAGACAGATGCTTGTAGCTAAAAATTCGCAGATGGAAAAGGTCATTTATCAGAGAGTTAGCAAAAAGACCTGAAGAGAGACGTATTTTAAGTATTTGGTCAAATGGAAAGTACACTCGATTAAGGATGCTAGTTGGAAAAGTGCAGTGAATATCTAGAAACATGGATAGACGGTGCAAGAGCTCATGAACAAGAGTCCATGAATTTTTTATCCAGAGGAGTATGATACAGGAGCATCATAAGCAAAGCAAGCGCAAAAGTGGAAGACAACTGGATATGCACCAACGTATATTTTAAGAATGTTTTGAATTTGAAAAGATAAAACATTAATGTAATATCTTCAAAGGATGCATTCACATTTATGTTTTGAGTTGTAATACAAATATTGAGCAGTTTCTCTCATTTGTTTGTTGGAGGCATTTATTGTAATGAATGTAAAGTAGTTTTAGATTTTAATTCAATTATATAGCTAGAGCTTTAGGAGGCAAAACTCTAGAAATCTCCTTTGTATGTATTGTAATGGATGATTATTCTGAATTGGAGAGAGGACCTAGAGTTGTAGAGCCAAAGAGAAGAACAACGATTGTAGAATTGGTATGAGAAGATAGTTGTTGCTATTGAACCCATGTACAGATGCACTTGGATTAATATAAGGAATATTTGATCCAACATCATGGTGTTTTAATGAATTTTGTTTACATTTATTGAATGATATGTTTACAGTTAATTTTAGTTTCTGTTATGCATTTGTTTCAATGTTGTGTGTGTATGCATGATTTCATGTTGAATGTATGAAGTCCATGAGAGGAAGGCTATAAGTTTCAATTCTTTCTCATCCTGAGAATTCTTGCAAGGAGTCCAGCGAAGGTCCGCAAGGAGTGTGTTGACAAGATTTTGAGTTCACCGCAGAAAATCTCAGGAGAGATACCATTGTTCTCATACCAGCAGAAGTGTGAGTATATCACAGAGTTGTGCAAGGAGTGAGCAAGCCAGTTGAATCCTTGGAATTTTCCAACCCAAGCGAGTGTTGGAAGAATTTATGTTGCAAGGAGTGCTCATAAGAGAAAGACATCAGATAATCAATGATTATCGTAAAAGCAACAAAGAGTGCACACAAGAATCCCTTGGAATCCTTGATTTTGCATATAGAACCAAGATCAAGAGGGATATATACTTTGAAGAGTTTGAAGGAAGATGAGACTAAATTCGGCTCATAGAGAATTAAGTTCAAGAGAAAGGACGCCAAGATATTTGGCCAGTAGTTATCAAGAAATTTAATGGACGGTTGAATTTTCTTGGAGGGAGAAATATCAATTTCCCGTGGACTGATGGATATCACAGATCAGTGAAAGGGTTAATAAGAGAGTCCTTAAGCGCTCATAATCTCAAGAGGGACAATAGTCATCAGATATGTATCAACAAGAGTCATTGATCGTGTTCTTGAATTTCATCATTTCGGAATTTGGGGGTTTGGAGAAGGTTATGACGAGGAGGTAAGAATCACAAAATATTGATTCATGAAGTCCCGACAGTATCTGGACTATCAGATCGTGGAAGGATCTGGACCTTCGATCTGTAGTAAAGAAGATGCAAGTTCGGACTTCGGGGAAAAAGAGGAGTGTTGTATGTGAACTCCCGAGTCATGAATCTCCATCGCACTCGAAGGTTGGGCCTCAGGTTGGGGAAGAGAGTCACATCAAAAGGACTTAAGGGAGGAGCTATAATTCCATTAGCCATTTTGGGGTTTCAGGATTTGAAGGAGTCAGGGAAGTCAGCAACAGGAATCACGAAGTTGCAAAACCCGATGTGCCCTTTTCGGGAAAAGGTTGTGGTCACATTGGTTGGTCATTTGGGTAAGAGTTCGCACCTAGTTCTTGTTCTCACAGGTGTAACTCCTAAGAATGTCTTGTGGTTACAAGATTGAATATTCCAGCGGGGAATCGAAGATCCATTTCATCTCAAGGGAGACTAAGAATGATCCTTATACCGAGAGTTCAAGCAAAACCTACTGAGGTAGGGGTGTTGCGTCATTATGCCTGTGGAAAAATAGGACACATGTCTTGGGAATTCTCTAAATGAAATAAAGAAGGAGGTGAAGCTCACAATTCAGAAGAAAAGAAGTGGAATTTTGAAGAAGAAGGTGAAAAATATGGGAAATCTTTGATGATGAAGAAGGTTCTCCTAAAACCAGAGCCAGAGGTTGAAAATCCAGTGCAGAGGAACAAATTGCTCAGAACAACTTGCAAGACTAAAGGCAGAGTATGCAAGGTGATAATTGACAATGGGAGCATTGATAATTTAGTATCCACAGATATGGTGGAGAAGTTGGAGTTGGATACAACTGCACATCCGAGTCCATATAAGGTCTCATGGCTGCAGAAATTTTATGAGGTAATGGTAACTAAACAATGCCTTGTTGAATTTAAAATAGGAAGATATAGAGATGATATTTTGTGTGATGTGATTCCCATGGATGTATGTCATGTTTTTTTGCGAAGACCATGGAAGTATGATAGTACTGTCATCCATGATGGGAGGAAAAATACTTATACTTTGGAGAAGAATGGTAGGACACACATGTTGTTGTCGATTGAGGAGAAGAAATTAAAGGAATAATACAACACAAGTATACTTCTAATGAGTGGGAAGGAACTCATGAGTGAATTTAAGAACGAACAAGAGATTCAGTTTTTTGTAGTGAGGAAGCTGAAAGTTATCCTTACAAGTACTTCTATAGAGGATGTGCCTGAAGAAATTCAGGAATTTTTGGAGAATTCTGCTGACATAGTAGTGGATGATTTGTCAAGATCATTGCGACCTATCAGAGGAATTAGCCATCACATTGACTTAATACCATGGGACAGTCTATCGAAAAAAACATTGTACAGATTGAGACCTCAAGAGAATGAGGAGGTAAAGAGACACGCCCATGATTTGATGGACAAAGGTTTGGTCAAATAAATATTGAGTCCATGCATAGTACCAACTATATTGAGTCTGAAGAAGGATGGAGGATGGAGAATCTGTACAGATTCAAGAACCATAAACAAGATCACCATTAGGTATAGATTTCAATTGCCAAGGATGCATGACTTAATGGATTGTTTAAGTGGAGCGAACTATTTTTCAAATATATATTTGAAAAGTGGATATCACCAGATAAGGATGAGAGAAGGTGATGAATGGAAAAAATCCTTCAAGACAAATGAGGGATTGTATGAATGGCTTGTTATGTCATTTGTCTTAACCAATGCCTCGAGTAATTTTATGAGGTTGATGAATGAAGTGTTGAAATATTTTATTGGTAAGTTTGTGATCATATATCTAGATGATATGTCGGTCTTCAGTAATACTGAAGAAGAGAATTTGAGACACTTAACATTAGTGATGAGGAGGTTGTAGTAGGAGAAGTTGCTAATAAATTTAAAGAAATCCTCTTTTATGAAGACAAAACTCATTTACTTAGGTTTTTTGATCTCTTCGAATGAATTGAAGATGGATCCCGATAAGGTGAGAGAAATTAGAGAATGGTCATCACCAAGGAGTATATATGAGGTGAGAAGATTCCATGGATTATCCAGATTATATTGGAATTTCATTAGAAATTTCAGTGAGATCAGTGCACAAATGATGGATACATTGAAGAAAAGACATAAGTATTTCAAATGGATAGAAGAGGCTGACAAAATATTCAATATATTGAATGATAAGATAACAGAACAACCAATTCTGTTCTTGCCAAATTTCATGAAGACATTTCAAATGAGATGTGATGCGGGTGGAGTTGTAATTTGATTTGTCTTCAGCCAAGATAATAGGCATGTTGCATATTTTAGTGAGAAGATGAAAGATACTAAGAGAAATTACTCGACATATGATAAAGAGTTTTATGCCATAATTCAAGCCTTGAAGAAATGGAGGAACTATCTTGTTCCAAAAAAGTTTGTTTTGTATAGCGATAAGCAAGCTTTAGAATTCATAACCAGGTAGGAGAATTTGAATCAAAGACATGCTAAGTGGATAGAATTTATAAAAAAATTCACTTTTATCAGTAAACAAATTTTTGTTAATGCTAACAAGGTTGTTGATGCATTGAGTAGGGGATGTTTGATTCTACAAGACTTTCAAGTGAAAACAATGGGTTTTGAACACTTTAAGGAGATGTATCATGATGATCCATATTTCAAAGAGGCATATGAAGCATGTTTGAATGTTGTGCTTAGAGACAAAATTCAATGTACAGAGTATTTGATTCAGGATGGGTTGTTGTTTAGGGGTTTCTAGTTGTGCATACAAAAGTGCTCAATGAGAGAGAATTTGTTGAAGGAAAATCACAGTGGAGGTCTAGCCGTACATTTTGACCACGAAAAAAAGTTTTCATAGTTGAATAGTTCGTACTATTGGCCATGTATGAGGGTAGAGGTGAAGAAGTTTTTTAAAAGATGTAAGATTTCCTAGTATGCTAAGGGAAGGAAATAGAACACTAGATTGTATCAACCATTCCTATTCCAGAGAGGCCTTGGGATGCAATAAGCATGGATTTTGTGTTGGGATTTCCAAGAACACAAAGAGGAAGTGATTCCATATTTGTGGTAGTTGACAGATTTTCAAATATGGCACACTTTATCCCATGCCAAAAGACTAGTGATGCAACCCATATTTCTAACTCTGTTTTCAAGGAATTTGTGAGACTTCATGGATTATGCAGGAATATTGTTTCAGAGAGAGATAACAAGGTTGTTGGTCATTTTTGGAGAACATTGTGGAAGAAAATGGGAACAAAACTATCCTTTAGTTCTACATATCACCCTCAAATAGATGGATAGACTGAGATGGTGAATCAAATTTTAGGATATTTGATGAGAAGCTTGGTCACTAAACATCATAGTTAGTGGGATCAGATTCTAGCACAAGAATAGTTTACATACAATGAATCAGTGAACATAAGTACCAAAAATATCCCATTTCAGATATTATATGCAATGAATCCAAGGGGAGTGTCATAGTTAAGAGATCTGGAGCAGCGCGAATTCAGAAGCATTGAATCTGAAGACTTCACTACATAAATGCAGGAGCTTCATAATCAGATCAAAGAGCAGTTGAAGAGGAATAATAACGAATATAAATACAGAGTTGTTCAACATAGGAAAAGACTTCAATTTGAAGTAGGAGATCAAATTCTAGGACATCTTAGAAAGGAGAGGTTCACAAGAGGAACATATACTAAACTAAAGCTGAAGAAAATAGGATTGTGCAAAATCCTAAGAAAATTTGATGAGAATTATTATGAGATAGAGCTTCTAGAAGATGTGGGTATATCACCCATATTCAACATTGCAGACTTGTATCCCTACAGGGAAGATGGAGCTAGAGGATCAGAAGATCAGAAAGAGATTCAATGGAAAGACAAAATTCATGTAGAGAGAAGTCGCATATGGAGAAGATCGTATATCAAATAATTGGTAAGAAGACCAGGAAAAAGACATATTTGAGTATTTGGTAAAATGGAAAGGATGCCCAATAGAAGATGCTAGTTGGGTAAATTAAATGGATATCCATAAGCATGGAAAGTCAGTGCAGGAGTCCATGCATTTTTAGCTAGAGGAGTACTTGATGCAACCTCCCTTCCCTCCTTGGGATTCTTCGACCTCACAGTCTTGGATCTTCGAATTCCTGAGCCGAATTAGCTCTTTGGGTTTTCAACAGACCCTGAACATTCAAAACATAGGTCCCTTCGATGTTACCTATAGGTCCGAGTTACCTGCAACCCTACTCTCTAGTGCTTTTGGCAATGCCAACCTTGCGAGTGTTAGCCCTGTGCTTGACTCTTTCTCCTATGTGACCATGGGTTGTGACCTTGGGTCATCTCTTCGAAACTTCAAGCTTCAGAAATATCATGACCTCCATCTTTGGTTCTTTCCAAAACTATTTCCTCTAAATTCATGGATCTGTATCGCATGTCCACCACTATCTAATGGTCCAACTATATTTTGGATTTGACAACTTCGTGAAATTTGACTTATTCCACATGCTAATTTTCTTGACCTCTGTTTCTAGGGGATTCTAATCCGCTACCATGTATCACCCTCGCAACAAATGTCTAGTATTCTCTTTGTGAATTCATGACTTCAGGACTTCGGTGATCCCGCTTCTCAACACTTCAAAATACTCTGAACTGTGAAGTGTCGAAATCCTTCACGGCTAGCCCTCCGTGCAACTTTCCCCATATCTGATGCTCTGGAATGATTATGATCCCTCCTATATGAATCTTTCTCATTAATTATGGGAAACCTTAAAGGATTCCTCCCTTTGAATATTTATCGTTGCTCTCCCTCCTAATATTGTTCTTTCTTGAACTTTTTCCTCCTTAGAATGCTCTCTTCGACACTTATTCAAATTTCATCTTGTGCACGCCTTGCAGCAGGTCCTCCTCCGCAACTTATCTTCTATGTGGACGACTTTCGCTACTCCTCTTGAGATTTTGATTCAAAATACTTTGTCATGCACTCTTTGTGGACAATATGCACTCTCTGCATTCAAATCTCCAAGTTACCTCTCTTGGACTTGCTTCTTCCCAACAATTTGAACTTATTCATAATGACTCCTTTGATACCCAACTAAATATTGATTCTGCACACACCTTGTGACCAACCTTCTTCATATTAACCTCTTGAAGGCTACTGTGCACTCCTTGAAACAGTGCTCAAAGGCTCAATCGGTTCCTCCTACATGCAATCTCAAACTATCTCTGCTGAAATTTCTGAATCACTCCGGACTCTGTCATGTACACCTTGTAGACACTATGCACACTTGCATATATAAAGTTCATGTTATCTCTTATGATATTATTAGTCAAAACAAACTCTGTCAATGCACTCCTTGCGGACACTATGCACACTTCAACTTGCTCGTAGAAGAGAAACAATTGAAGCTGATGTAAATATTCCCAGATTCATACATTCTCCCATGTAAATTCATTCATAACCACAAGATAACAGAGAATTGAAAATAAACAAAAATTCTACCATTCATTCATTCAGATAGACATAATAACACCAAACATTTGGGACAATGCTCCTCTGTTATATTCATTCAACTTAAATGTACATGTTTTCATACACTCTGATAAGCTTCAACAACCTCTACAACATATACACCTATAACAAATACAATATTATCTTTAACAACAACTATCAACAACTAGAATTCTAACACCCACTATCAACAACTATCACAACAACTTCAACAACATCTTCTGGGAAACAATACAAATATTTATACAAGAGGGGATCTTCGAGGTTTTACCTCCAACTAATATAGAGCTATCCTGTTGAAATAAAATCATCCAAATACTTAGGATTTATTACAATAAATACTCGAGTCAGATAGATAAGAGAGAAATCTCTAGATCTGTACTGCAATCTACAACATTAAATAAAAATGAATTCCCTCAATGATATCATGCGATCGTTCAAACTCCAACTATTTAAGATCGTCTTTAATTACAACCTTTTCAAAATATTTACGAGATATGCCACTTTAAAATTTAAAATTCACTTCAAAATTCACATTAGGCATTGATTTTTCCTCCACTCACACTTTTATGATGATTCTCTTATGTAATATATCATCAACATATAACCATAGGTACATAGTACACAAGAGTTTTACATGGAAACCCAAATGGGAGAAAACCAAAGAACTCTTTTTAATATATATCTTGAGTATTACATTCATAAGAAGAACCGTATTCCAACATTCTCTAGTACCAAATGGAAGGGGGCACCAACCCCCTATTTATAGTCTCCAACCTAAAGGAATCTACAACTCCCTAAATTTTTCACCACTAATTGAAAGGAGGATCCAACACCCTAGTTTGAAAGCTCCAACCTGAAGGAAGATCCAACTCCCTAGATTCTCCAGCGCCAACTGGAAGGAGGATCCAACACCTTAGTTTTCAAGATCAAACCTGAAGGAATCTCCAACTCTCTATATTATCTAGAACCAATTGGAAGGAGGATCCAACCCTCTTTCATCGCCCCTTCCTCCTCCCAATAATATTAATGAGAGAATCAACCTATAACTGTTGTTTTCACTGAAACATATACATTATCATCATAAAAATTGGTTAAATCACACAAATCTTATGCCAACGTCACCAAGAATATCTTCCAGATCATGTTCTCAAAAACATCATGATATGGATCAAAACCATGTACCATGATATTCCTCAAACCATGTACCATAACCATCAATATATGCATCAACCATGTGCCAAGAACATTAAGTCCATGCCTCAAGAATGTGCCAAAATATGCAAAAAATATGTGGCAAACCATCCATGATATGAATTAAAGCATATTCCATAACCTCCAAAATATGCTTCAATCATATACCATAACCTCCAAGCTAAAAGCCTCAAAACATATGGAAAACACACCTTTCATTCTGTGAAAACTTGGAACATAATATATCAGGCCATAATACCTTCCTCAACTTAAACATTAAGAGAATAGCACCTTATTCAAACTTTTTCACAGATACATGATTCATCCACTATCAACTTGTGGACACCCATGATTTTCTTCATTTCAATCTGTGTATACCCTATACACAATTTTCCCTTCTGTGAATTGTTTATAACCTCATAAAAATGGTATGATCACCTCTGTACACTTTTTTCTCCTTGACCTCCTTTCTCCTAGACCAGATTCAGTTTTTTGAGATCGCCAATCCTCCTAGCACAAGTGTAGACTCACTTATGCTAGCTCCATTCCACACTTACACACTATGTAAAATGAGAGTTTCTTGATGTGTATTTATGCCCTTCCAAGTAACTTATTGACTTGATCTTTGAGTTGACTTGCAACTTCTTGTTTGCAACAACTTTTCTCCTTTAATTAGATTTAGGGCCAACTTGTAACTTCTTTGACCTTGGATTTGGGTCTTCTTGACCATACTTCAGGGATTCATCTTTAAGAGGGAATAACTTCTCAACCATAAGGAACCATGTAGCATACCACCTACCGTTGGAATAAAAACAACAAGGAGTATCCATCTATGATAATTTTTCATGTATTTGCAGTGCCCTTCATGTTTCTTTTCTTAATCAAATTTGGGATTCATTACCACACCATTAAGGCTTCTTAACCACTTGAGCATATTTCCAAGGATTCTTGTAGAATTCTTCAAAGAGTCTTCCCATGCGGTCCATGATTAAATCTATTCCATAAGGGGACCACTTTGGAGACTTCTTCAAATACAAACATCACTTCTAAAGGCTTCTGGACTTATTTTTGGTCTTTAGCCTTAAGCCATCATTGACACAAGAATTCGCTAGCTGAGGAATAGATCCATTCCATAGTATCTCATTAAATGGAGGAAACTACCGGCTGAAGATTCCACTTGGGAAGATGATTCTTGTATATAGAAGCATCCAAAGTTACTCAAGCATTGCGGGCAACACTTGTCTCAAGGGGAGGGGAATGTTAATCCCTAATATTGGCTCATTACCCCTTAATTGGGGCATATTATATTAGTCATGTTATTTTATTTATGTCGTCTTTAGGCCATTAGTTGTAATTATACCTCCTAGTCTCCTATATATACTAAGGAGACATTTTCATTTTGAATCATCTTGTACTTGAAAATTTAAGTGGGGTAAAAGGAGGTTGCCCCTTCGAAGATAATATGCCTCTTTGGGGTTGAAACCTCCTTTTACCCCACTTAAATGTTCAAGTACAAGATGATTCAAAATGAAATTGTCTCCTTGGTATATATAGGAGACTAGGAGGTATACTTAAAACTAAGGGCCTAAAGTCAACATAAATAAAATAACATTACTAATATAATATGCCCCAATTAAGGGGTAATGAGCCAATATTAGGTCTTAACATTCCCCTCCCCTTGAAACAAGTGTTGTCCGCAATGCTTGAGTAACTTTGGATGCTTTTGTATAAAAGACTCATCTTCCCAAGTGGAATCTTCAGCGGGTAGTTTCCTCCATTTAATGAGATACTCTAAAATGGATCTATTCCTCAGCTGGCGAATTCTTGTGTCAGTGATGGCTTCAGGCTCCAATATGATTTTTCCTTCCTCATCAAGTT
>JZKD02S2170969.1:312068-364693 GCA_000966675.3 Picea glauca
ATTTGTACCTTTTGTGTATGTGGCACATTATGGAGATCAAAGAATTGCTCCATCTGAAGTATCCATGTGATTGGGTCCTTTCCATCAAACTTCCTCATATCAATATTAGGAACGTTGTTGGTCTTCAAACCAAAGTTACAGTTTCTCCATTCCTGATTCACCTTCCTTGTGTCCTCATTAAGAATTTCATGGGATGCATTTTCACATTCATGTGTCTTCTCTATTACGGAATTTTTCAATACTTCCATGATCTCCCCTTTTAAACCCTCCATCATCTCTTGTAGTTCATGTTTTGTTACTATCTTATTTTGTAAATCATTTATGTCCCTATGCATTTCTTCACCTTCATCAAGAGTCCAAGTAGGATTTTCTGGAGGCTTATTTGGTGTACAAATTCCCTTTTTGGGTGGCATCTTGGCCAAGTATCACTTTTGAACCTCGATTTTGAGGTGGTTCTGCTAGACAATATGTATTCTATTGTATCTCCCAAGTTTTGGCCCTTCTGGGTATGGAACTTTATTTTATATAGTTCTCTGATATTTCTTATTTTCAATTCCATAGGTCTGATCAAAATTGGATGTGCCAAGTGGAATTTATGGTAACTTCCCCACAACTTGTCGATTTTTGGACATTCCAGGAGATCTCACTTGTATAGCGTGCCCCACACAAAATAATTGATATAAAATTATGAAACTCGCTCAAAAAATACTATAGACTGTCCAAGATCCAATGAAACCAGTCCCACTCAATTTGGATACTCTAGCAAGAAGTTATGATTGTTTTACTTGGAACAACTTCTTGAGACTAGTCAGATACCCTATATTACACAAGGTGTATCTACAACTTTAAGATGACCCAGAAGCTGAACTGTTTACCAAAGATACATTACTAAGTTTTGTAAATGGTATCCATAGTGAAGGGTCTGAAACATTACAGAAAACTTTTTATACTGAAAATTTCACGATGACTTATTTCAGGATGATTCCAGAACCCTATATTGTACAGGTTGTATCTCTGAAAGTATAAGGCCTCAAGAGATAATTTTTGAACCCAACGTACCTTGATCCATCTAATAAATATCCTCCAATCTGTTCCTTCTGAAACTCTGTAGAAAAAATGCTATAGCGAAAATTTCGCGGTGTCTCAAATGTAGTAGCGAAACCCCAAGACCTTGAGCTCTGATACCATATGTTAAGAACCAAGTATCAATATAGCATAGAAAAACCTCAAAAAAAGTGATCAACACCTTGAAAAAGATATAATTTCGGATAATGAGCCTCTTTGATGGGGCAACCTCCTTTTACCCCACTTAAATGTTCAAGTACAAGATAATTCAAAATGAAAATGTCTCCTTGGTATATATAGGAGACTAGGAGGCATAATTACAACTAATGGCCTAAATTTGACATAAATAAAATAACATTAATAATATAATATGCCCCAATTAAGGGGTAATGAACCAATATTAGGGATTAACATTCATACCTTCTTTCTCTCATAATTATGGAAAAATCATCCTTAAATGCTCCAACATATGTCACCTTTGTAGTTGCTTGAGATGGCTTGATATCTACAGGAATCTTATTGCAAATTTTATTGAATATTTTGTTAAAATCAACTATAGACTTTATTAGTTTATTTTTTAAATACCTAAACTTATTTAGGTAATAGAGATGATATCTCTTTTCTCCCCATTGTCTCATGAAATTTGTTTCAAGAACATTCCATGTATTAATGGAGGTATGGGGTAAGCCTCTGAACCATTTTCCAACATCTCCTTCAAGGTTTTGAACAAACAATATCATAGAAAAATAATCATTCTCTATGAATAGGTTGTTTTTGAAATCATGGAAAGTATCCATGTGCTCTTCATTTGTTATCTCCTTCTCCACGTCATACTTTAGAAGTAAATTAGGATAGTTTTTTGGTAAGTTGTGAGTGTTTTGGGGAAGATTTAAAAGGCCATACATAGATATGAACTAAGAATTAACAGGTAGTGGAGGTGGTCGAATATTCATATTCCCTCCTCCTTTTCCATCAATTATATTCTTGAGGATTAGGTTACTTTATTCTATATGTAGGGGAGGTCTAGCATTTTTCAATAATGCTCTATATGAATCACTAGATTAATGAGAAAAACCTAAAGGGGAATTTTGGAAATCAATTAAAGGTTGAATATGAAATTATGTAGAAGAATAGGTGCACATGGTATCCTATGAGTGATATATATTTCATAACTGGTAGAACAAAGAAGTACAATATTAGGGTTACCTCAAGTATGCAGTCTTTCTCTGATCTTTCTCTAGGAGATTATATTTTCTAGATCTAATATCACTAGAATTCTTGTAGGATTAGGACTTACTCTGGTATGCTTCCCTGTTTATGCCATACATCACAAGGGAACTAGAAGGTTAGATATTTGCAAGTAGAGAGGCATTCATTGTTAAGCTCTAATATTGGCTCAGTACCCCTTAATTGGGGCATATTACATTAGTAATGTTATTTTATTTATGTCGGATTTATTCCATTAGTTGTAATTATACCTCCTAGTCACCTATATATACCAAGGAGACATTTTCATTTGGAATCATCTTGAAATTGTACATTTATGTGGGCATAAGGAGGTTTCCCCCTTGAAGAGGCTAATTATCTGAATTTCTCTCTTTTTCAAGGTGCTAAGTACTTATTCTAAGTTTTTTCTATGCTATATTGATATTTGGTTCTTAACATATGGTATCAGAGCTCAAGGTCTTGGGGTTTTGCTGCTACATCTTAGACACCTTGGAATTTTCGCTATAAATTTGTTTCTACAACGTTTCAAAAGGAATGACTTGGAGGATATTTAGTAGATGGATCAAGGTACGTTGCATTAAATTTTAGCTCTTGAGGCCTTAGAATTTATGTGCAATATAGAGTACTGGAATCAGCCTGTGCAAGATAGGGTTTTGGAATCATCCTGAACTAAGTCATTGCGGAATTTTCACTATAAACATTTTTCTGTAACGTTTCAGACCCTGAACTCTAGAGGATATTCACAGAAATTAGTAAGGTATATGTGGTAAAAAGTTCATCTTCTAGGTCATCTTACATTTGTAGATACACCTTGTGGAAGATAGGGTATCTAACTAGTCCTATTGACTAGTCTCAAGAAGGTGTTCTAGGTAAAACAATCATAACTTCTTCCTAGAGTATCCAAATTGAGTGAGACTAGTTGCATTGGATAGTGGATAGTCTGTAGTATTTCTGTACGAGTTTCAGAATTTTATATCAATTATTTTGTGTTGGGAATGCTATACAAGTGATATCTCGAAGAAACGTAAACAATCACCAAGTTATGGGGAAGTTACCATAAATTACACTTGGCACATCCAATTTTGATTAGACCTATGGCATTGTAGAGATGAAATATCAAAGAACTACAAAAAATAAATTTTCATACCCAGAAGGGCAAAAAATTTGGAGATACAATAGAATAAATATTGTCTAGTAGAACCACCTCAAAATCAAGGTTCAAAAGTGATACTTGGCCAACATGCCACCCAAAAAGGGAACTTCTAGACCAAATAAGCCTCTAGATAATCCTACATGGACTCTTGATGAAGGTGAATAAATGCGTAGGGACATAAATGATTTACAAAAGAAGACAATAAAAAAAGATGAACTACAAGAGATGATGGAGGGTTTAAAAGGGGCGATCATGGAAGGATTGAAAATTTTCATAATAAATAGGATACCTGAAAGTGAAAATGTATCCCATGAAATTCATGATGAGGACACAAAGAAGGTGAATCAAGAATGGAGAAATTCCAACTTTGGGTTGAAGATCAACCACGTTCCTAAGATCGATATGAGGAATTTTGATGGCAAGGACCCAATCACATGGATACTACAGATGGAGCAATTCTTTGATCTACATAATGTGCCACATATACAAAAGGTACAAATTGGTTCTTTATATTTAGAACCCAATAAATTTGTATGGTATCGATGGATTTGTTCTCACAAATCACTCGTCACTTCGACAATTTTCATGGAAGAAATGATAGCACACTATGAGGATATAAGTAGTAATACCTTCTTTAGACAATTGATAAATCTCAAGCAAAAGGGTTCAGTTACAGAGCACATTGAGAACTTCCAAAGATTGAATATAAAGGTAACATCTATTCCAGATGAGCACTTGATTGATGTATTCATAATAACTTTAAAGGATAACATTCAACATGAGGCTCACCTTTGGGAACCCAAATCATTGGAGAATGCATTTAAGGTGGCAAGAAATGTGGAAAGTAAAAATTTGGCTATGGCTACTAGAAGGACCAATACCAACATCTATAGAGAGAATAATACTCCTTCTTCTAAAACACCTCAACATACAAGGTTGACACCTCAACAATTGGAGGAAAGAAAAGAAAAAAAATTATTCTTTAATTGTGACAAGAAGTACAGTAAGGGGCATAAGTGCGGTGAGAAGAAATTATTCTACATAGATTGTGAAGAGGAAGAAGAAGAAGAACAAGAACCATCTCAAGATGAAAACATAGAAGCCATTTCATCTGAAGAGTTGACTCCCACGATATCATGTAATTCTTTGGCTAGAATTAGCACTCCTCAAACCCTCAAGATCGAAGGATACATAAAAACGAAAAATTTAATAGTCCTAATTTATTCTGGCAGTACCCATAATTTTGTTCACTATAAATTAGCAAAAGCTCTCAATTGCTTTTTATATCTAGCGTTAGAGTTTCAATTAATGATTGCATATGGAGGAACTATCAGTTGCTCAGGAAAATGCAATAAGATCAATCTTACTATGGGGGAATATGTAATGAATAATCCAATGATTTCTATATGCATGGGTGGTGTTGATGTTGTACTAGGAATCCAATGGTTACAATCATTAGGAACAATGGATTTTAATTTTCAAGAGATTTTCATGAAATTTTCATTGGAAGGAAAATAAATTGAGTTAAGAGGTATCATAAAGAAAACTGGTAAGGTGATAAGCTCTAATGGCATGACAAAATTATTGAAAAAGGGGCATCAAGGCAATATTGCACAACTATGCTCACTAGATGTTCAAACATATAAGCTATCTATTACTCAATATCTTCAAGGGATCATTGATAATCATTCCAAAGTATTTCAAGATATTCCCAAAGGTCTTCCACCCACTCGAAATCATGATCACGAAATTAACCTAATTCCTTGGAGTGTTCCTCCTAACATCATGCCATACATATACTCTTATGCACAGAAGAGTGAAATTGAGTGCATGGTTGAAGAAATGTTAGAGGTTGGAATTATTACATCTAGCCAAAGTTCCTACTCTGCACTAGTAGTAATGGTATTCAAGAAAGATAATCTATGGCATATGTGTCCAAACTATAGAGAGCTCAACAAGATTGCTATTAAAGATAAGTTTCATATTCCCATCATTGATGAAGTGTTAGATGAACTACATGGAGAAATCTATTTCACAAAATTGGATCTTTGTTCAAGGTATCATTAGATTAGAATGAAGGAAGAAGATATCTCAAAAACAACATTCCGAACTAATGAAGGCCATTATGAATTTTTGGTCATGCTTTTTGGCCTTACAAATGCACCTTCCACATTCCAAGGGTTGATGAATTCCATTTTCAAGCCCTTCCTTCAAAAATTTGTGTTAGTATTCTTTCATGATATACTAATCTATAGAAAGTCTTGGGAGGATCATGTGCGACATGTTGACAAGGTGCTACAACTACTAAAGGAGAAAAAACTATGCAGAAAACCATCCAAATGTTTTTTTGGAGTGAAGAAGGTAGAGTATTTGGTTCATATTGTATCTCATGAAGGTGTTAAGGTAGACCCTAACAAGACTAAGGCCATGATGGACTAGCCGATTCCCAAAACATTGAATAATCTTAGAGGATTTTTGGGTTTAACAGGTTACTACCGCAAGTTTGTTTGGCACTATGGAAGAATAACAACACCTTTAATGACACTAACTAAGAAGGATGCATTTTCATGGACTCCAGAGGCAACTAAATATTTTGAACAACTTAAAGAGGTGATGTGAAAAGTTCTTGTCTTGACCACTCCGAAATTCAAAAATTTTTTTATTGTGGAATGTGATGCCTCAGGAAATGGAATTGGTCCTGTCCTAATGCACGAAGGAAGGCCCCTGACTTTTGAAATTCGACCACTCGAGGGAAAAGACTTACACAAACCCATTTATGAGAAGGAAATGATGGAAATAATACATGCATTGAATAAATGGCGTCCTTACCTAATAGGTAGGAACTTCAAGGTCAAAACAAATCATGTTAGTCTTAAATACTTCTTGGAACAAAGACTATCTTCAGAAGAACAACAAAAATGGGTAACCAAGATATTGGGTTATGATTTTGAAATCTTCTATAAAAAGGGGAAGAAAAGTGTTGTGGCGGATGCACTCTCAAGAAAGGATGAAGATGTTGAGGCCTTTCTCTGTGCTATCTCGATCATCCAACCTGATTGGATAATAGAAGCAAGGAATGAATGGAAGAATGATGAAAAAATGTGAACTCTCATTCAAAGGTTCCAGTAGGATTCCAATGCATGAGATACATTTACATGAAAAAATGATTCACTATGGTACAAATATCGCTTATATTTATGTAAGAAATTCCAACTCAAACAAAAGGTATTATTGGAATTCCACACCACTCTAGTAGGAGGGCACTTGAGATTTTTGAAAAACTACCATAGAGTTAATAAGGATTTTTTTGGGGATGGCCTTAAAACTGATGTTCAAAGGTTTGTGGCAGAATGTTTGGTTTGGCAACAAAATAAGGTGGAAACAATTAACACCCCAGGTCTTTTACAACCATTAGCCATCCCAAGTTAGTGGTGGGAGAAGCTTTCCATGGATTTCATCACATGGTTATCGAAGTCTAAAGGAAAGAGTGTCATCATGGTGATTTTTGATAGACTAACCAAGTACCCACACTTTTGTGCACTCTCTCATCTCTTCAAAGCTAGTACAGTTTCCACCACATTCATAGAGACAGTTCAAAACCTACATGGCAGCCCAAAGATTATTGTAAGTGATAGAGATCCCATATTCACTGGACATTTTTGGTTAGAATTATTTTATTGTTTGGGTACTCAATTGGCTCATAGCTCATCCTATCATCCTCAATATGATGGACAAACTGAGATAGTGAAAAAATGTCTGGAAGGCTACCTTCGTTGCTTTGTCTATGATTAAAAAACACAATGGTTCAAATGGTTACCCTTGGTAGAATGGTGGTATAACACTTCATTTCATAATGGAAAAAAAATGACATCATTTATGGCACTCTATGGATACCACCCTCCTTCCATCACTTCTTCTCTAAATGAAAAATCTAAGGTTCAAGCAGTGGAAGATCACATCGAGCATCAACAAAAAGTTCTTCAAATCTTAAAGGACAACCTAACCATGGCACAAAATCACATGAAAAAACAAGCAGATCAACATTGTAGTGAAATAAGTTTTGAATTAGGGGATTGGGTGTTTTTAAGACTACAACCATACAAAGAGATGTCCCTCAAGAAAGCTAAAAATGATAATAAATTATCACCAAAGTACTAAGGCCCTTATAAGGTGTTGCAAAAGATTGGTATTATGGCATACACATTGGAGTTGTTTGCATATTCACAAGTACACCCAGTTTTCCATGTTTCAAGTTTAAAGAAGATTATAGGCAACAAGATCCCAGTTCAAACTATATTGCCATCACTAACACAAGAGTTCGCCAGCTGAGGAATAGATCCATTTAAGATTATCTCATTAAATGGAGGAAACTACCGGCTGGAGATTCCACTTGGGAAGATGATTTTTTTATACATAAGCATCCAAAGTTACTCAAGCATTGCAGACAATACTTGTCTCAAGAGGAGGGGCATGTTAAGTCCTAATATTGGCTCATTATCCCTTAATTGGGGCATATTACATTAGTAATGTTATTTTATTTATGTCGACTTTATTCTATCAGTTGTAATTATACCTCCTAGTCTCCTATATATACCAAGAATACATTTTCATTTGGAATCATCTTGGAATTGTACATTTATGTGGGCATAAGGAATTTTCCCCCTCGAAGAAGCTTATTATCTGAATTTCTCTCTTTTTCGAGGCATTGAGTACTTATTATAAGTTTTTTCTATGCTATATTGATATTTTGTTCTTAACATTCATGGATGAGTAGTTATTTTCTATGGATGAACATGCTTTTTGATCTTGGTTTCAAGGATCCAGTTGTAGCTTATACAGAGTCATATGTTTCATATTGTATTATTTCATCAATATTCATGGGTGAGTATGGTTTTATAAAGGAGTTTATGTCATTGTTGCTATATTTATGTTATTATTAATTGATCAGTGACATAGATAGGATTATTTTAGTCTTGAATTTACTTGAATTATTTTTGTGGAAGTATGATTTTACTTGACCAATTTGCAAATTTGGTTAGAGTAGGAGTAGGATGAATAAAAATTAGTCCTCGAGCATTTTGGTTTGCAGTTATTTTGTTTTCAATATATGGATATTTTTGGTTTTCAATAAAGACCAAAGGAGCTTTAATGAATACAGTTTTTTTGGATAAAGATGGAATGGATAAAGAATTGAACTGCGAGTTCTTTGTAGCCCACAGGGAGCATGCCATCTCCTGTGGAGCTAGATGTTAGCACATATAATTTTTTGGGATTATGATGTATCTACATGATTTTCTAGAATGACATAATTAGAGATTGCATATAAACTCATGTTTTAATTTTTGTGACAAATGTGAGTTTCAATAGATAAAGGATGAAATTCCATGGTTATTAGCTACCGAAAGTTAAAACATTCGAAAGATAAATGTTTTATTTAAACCTATCATAAGCTATCAAATGTGCAGAGTATCACAACTGATTAAAGAGGCCCTATCACTCTGCTAAAACCACATTTTGTATGCATGGTATAATTTGTTTATATGTTTCTTAAATCACTTTCGGTCATCATTAGTTTGTTTTCATGAAATATGACATTCTCTTTCCTCCATGTCTTATCGAGAAATCATAGTCCGAGATCATGTCCATAAGTATGAATGGTTTTATTTGATGACCATCTTTGCTCAAATGCATTGATTTAGTTGTTTGTTTATTTTTAAATGATTTAAAATGTTACCAAAGACACCCAAATCACTTTCATCTTTCGTTTCTCCATTCATGAGCTCTTTTTCTTCTTTGTTCCTAGCTAAGTCTCTTCCAACCATTATATATCCTATATATTTCGTCATCAAGAAATTTCTGAAACAATCGCTAGTTTTTCGACATGAAAATTGCAAAAGGTGGTGTTGTTCTTAGAAAATAATTGAAAGACATTTCATATATTAAGGCACATCCTAAATCCTGTGAGATTTTTAAAAGCATTGGATGCTACAGGTTTTTCCAAAATCTCTAGGAATATCATCAGGGTATTATAGAGGCGTTTGCTAAGGGTTTTGATGGGTTTAAAATTCAACTTGGACTTGTTTTGATGCAAATATATGAGGTGAGTATAGAATCAACTACAGAGATGTCGGGCAAAGGTGAAAAATGGTTTAATACCACCTCAGTCAAGGAAATTGATTTCATACCATTTCTAAAAAAGGAACATCAAAGCATGAAATGGCAACAGAAAATTCCTAGAAGTTATTTGGAGGATAAATGGTAGGAAATATTGAAGATCATTTAGGTTCATATAACATGCAAAGGGAGATATGGAAAGAATATGCTTTATCATTTCATATTTCTTCTTCACTTCACTAGTAAGAAACCTTTGAATATGCCTTATTAATTACTTAAAATCCTTACCAAAATGGATTCCAAAGTTCAAGCTAAGCCTCAAAATGCTAGCAACAATGTTTTCCATCATGGCCTAATCAATATTATAGTGTTAGGGGATATGAGTAGAAGGGATAAGACTTGGGGTTTTATTTTGTTTTGGGGAGAGTTTGAACAAGAATATCAACCACATGGAGAAGGAATTTCCTCACAACAAGTAAAGACTCCAAACAAAAGTAAAAGAAAGAGGAGAGGATTGCCACCTATAAAACCTGTAACATAACCTTCCTTATCAAAATCAAAGAAAGTTAAAAGAAGGATTGAATTTGGGAGAGAGGCGGAAGGTGAAAGAAAGGCCACTTATACCAACATCCTAAATTTTCCATATTTAGATTCAAACTTAGAGCCACCTATTGTAGAAATAGAGATTCCATAAAAGGAAATACCTGAAACAACATCAAAGAAAGGGGTAAGTAAACAAACTAAGATTCATAAATTTAAAGAAGAAATAACATAGTTACAGGTATTATAAAGGTATCTCAAAACAAAGAATGAATCTTTTAAAAAGACATTTCTCAAAACTAATTATGCATTGGACAAGTTAGCCATTAAGTATGAGACTCTAAAACAAAAGAACAAGAAGCTTTGGAAACACATTAGCAGACTGTGGAACATTAATAGGGTTTTGAGGTATAAGATTTCCCCTAGAAGACCAAATCCTAAATCATGTCCCAATCTTGACGTCTTAGAAGAATCATCTCTCGTTTCTCATTAAGGAACCTATGATAGGTGGAGCAGAGTTAAAGACCGGACATCAACATTTTGCATCATTTTGAAGCAGTTTCAGGTTTTGACAGCTAAAACAGGGTTCATGTTTCATACTTAGCTACCGAAATATCATTCCCAAAACATCGGAAGATAAGCACAATTTGTTTTGACCCCGCCATCTACCGAAAGTTCTGTTATAGACAAAGAGCATGGAAGTCTTCCCAGATCAATGGAAACTGGTTCCAGAACACTCTAAAAGACTTCCAAAACAACCTTTCAGTTGTGACACATTATCAAGTTCTTGGAATCACTTTCATATCATATTAGATAAGGTTATTAAGATAACTCAAGTATGTCCTATTTTGGGGGGTTTTGTTGTAACTTCCCAAATTTTAGGGTACAAGTCATCAAGCAGTTGTTTCTATTTTGGGAAAAAATTAATTTTTGTAACAGAAGATATCTAAAGGAGTTTGACCTCTTGGAAACTATATATTCTAATTTTTTTCATGTAAAAAGGGTTTGGTCCAAGACCTGAGGGGGTTTTAGAAGTGGAATGACTGTAGATATTAGATATTAATCCTACCGGGCATGTGGATGTGAACTTGAATGTTATTGAAGATTCCGTTGAGTTGTTATATCGGATTTGTCTTCTATGTTCTATGTTCTATGCTTCATCTTGTTTGAATGTATTACTGATTTTAAGGATTAAAATTTTTCTTTGATTGATGGATTCTTGATACAGTACAAGATCTGCTGTAAAATTTCCTATCTATCATTGTTTACTGCTCAGGCACATATTATTTATCTTTACAGAGAGGATGTTTTCTTAACGAATGTTCATATTTATGTTAATTATATTATTCTTCTCTTCATAACTATACAAATATTTTGTTTGATAGGAATCTTAAATGCCTTCAATAAGAAGAATGTTTATGACTCCATTGTCCAATGGTCCATAATTGATCCTTAGTGATATCTGTTGTCTTTTCCTGTTGATCCTTGATTTTAAACCTAATTTAAATCAATTTGTATGTCACCATTACATTTTGTACCTTCAAATATCCTTCCATATTTTTCAAACTACTATCATAATTTCTTTTGTTATCCAAAATTTTATGGTAATCATTCTTTCGATAGAGGTGTCCAACACTATCCCACAAATTAGGCAACCCAAAAATCATCGCTTATTTGAAAATCTTCCTAAATCAAGATATTTTTCCACCCAGTTCATGTACCTTCCATTATGTGGTTTCCAGAAGTTTCCTTTGAACCAAAAATTTATTTGCCTCCATTACAAAGACAGTTCTATCCTATGTATTTAAAATATTGAGATACTTTTTAGACCTACTATTTAGGAACTTAATCAACTCCTCAATCACCTCTAGTTTATCTAACAATTCTATGGCTATAATCTTGATTTATTTCACAACTTCAATAATAAATTCATATTGTTCTTTCCTTAAATTAAATTGGTCCCAATTCATAGAAATGAGAGATGTTATCTCGTCCTAAACTAGATTTTGACTTCTTTCAATGTTTGTTTTCTAGTAAGATTTAGTCTCATCTTCTCTAACTCTCACTCAACATGGTTCTTTTCAACACCAATTTGTTGTAATACTACCTCCCTACTCTTGGCCTATTCTTGTAACTTTGGATGAAATAAATTTGAGCTTATCTGTGACTGAATTAACCTCCACTTCCTTCACACTCAAATTTGACATAACCTTACTCATAACTTCATCAACATCTAAAGGTATGACTGGTACTTTAGGCTCTTTAGATAATTGTTCATCCTTCTCTAGTTATTTAGCCAAATAATTGTTTTATTCATGTAATATTTCAACCGTGTGTTGGATTTGAGAAATTGATTAATACATATACTCCTTCTCATCATAGCAATATTGTACCTCAGGAGAATATACATGTTGGATATCTAAGATATTTCTCTTCTTCTTTAGTACTTTGATTTCATTATCTTTCTTGCTCATTAAGTCCCCCAACACTTTAGGATTCTTAGGATATGCACTTAAATTAATAATATTCCTTTCTAAATAAACTATTTGAATGGCCTTTTCCCTCACTGATGTTTTTTCATGCTTGAATTGCTTCTCTATATTTTGCACCAATTCCTTCATCTTTCTCTCACTTGAAGTAGACTTAAATATTCCTATGTACATCATATCACTAGTTTTTCTATGTAGATCACTAGTTTCATTCAAAGGTAAACTAAACTTTGTACATTTATAATTTGGAGTATGAAGTCTAGTTACTTTTGATTCTAGTATTGCCAACTTCAACACATTTTCCTTATAGTCCATGGCAGAAAAAACTTAGTTTGAGAATTCATTGGAGGATACAACTCCCTCTTGATATTGATATTACTTCTTCCGATATCATAATAATAATTAAAGAAATATGGATGAGTCCCAAAATATCCCCCTCAGGTAGCAGGAATAGCCTCTTTAGCTAAGAATAGGGCTAATGGATAATGATGTATGGAAAAAGGAGGAGGATTATTTGTAGTAGAAAAAGACCCCTCTTCAATGGATCCCTCTAAAAATTGCAATACACTTTTACCTTTATCGAGAAGGTCAGTGATGGTGTCATATATATCTATCCCCACTTCATTATTATACATTTTTCTTATCTATTCATCTATATCCATCTCACATTTCAATTTAGAGAAGGTTATTATTCCCAATAATGTTTCTTGTTGATGATAAGTCTCTAATGCCTTTGTAAAATCTAATCTATCTGCTGGTGAATTTTCTACTTGTGTTGGCATAATTTATTTTACGTCTTCCCATGTATCTAAATTAGCGATAGGCTATCAAAAAATTAGGATGATTATATGCAATTCTCCTGGCTACAAATATTCCTTGTAGATCATATACCCAGTTGCATGCTTTCGAAAATTTAAAATTATGAAATATGTCCTCAATAAAATCGAGTGCAACCCTCAACTTAACTTGAAATGGACCTTGTTTATTTGTAAGTTTGAATGTGATCAATTGCTTATGTTGTGTGAAATGTATATGGTTTCAAATAATCCTCTTATTGATATATTCAAAGTCCAAAATCCTTGGATTTAAGAATACTAGCAACTTATATGGTTCTCCTTCAAAACCATAACCCCTAATTAAGGTGTATGTTTCAGACAAATACCAGTCTCTTGTAATAGTTTCTTTAGTTAGTTGGGGAATTTTTTTATAGCATAAAACATTCTAGGAGTATGCACTAGATGTATAATATCATACGCAACATTCCTATTACAAAAAGAAACCTTGGTTATTCTACTTCATGCTTATATCTTGAGTTTATTCAACCACAGGCTTCATAAAAGAGGTGTCATTTTTTACCTACACGCTTAGTTTCTGAAAGGTTGTAGAATTTTTTAATAGTATCAAGTGTACCATATAGGACTAACATATAAATGATTTAACAATAGGGTAAGCATAAAATTAGTAGTTTATTCCCCCTTGCAAATACACATCATAATCATATTTAATAAAATTGATTGACTCTATGCCACATAAAACTCAGAATAAACATAAAATATGCAACATTACGATCATTCTCATATCCTAAAATATGTTAGGTCTTAGAAATAGCCTTCCCATTTATGTCTGAAAAAATAGATGATTGGTATGTTGGAGGACCAAATGGTAGTGGGGTATTTGGAGGTAATATTTTACCCAACATTTTTTCCTTATATAATTGGGGTAAGGATCAGTACCTAATAGGAAGCTTATCCTAATCTATGGCTTCTTCAATAGCTAATGATCCCAATTATTTCCTATCCTAAAGGATTATATTTGGAATGTTTTTACACCATAATATTACTTAATATTTTTTTTGACCATATTTAATAGTATGTCATGGATATTTTTATATGTTGCTTAGTAAATGTAGTTTGAGGTGAATTTTTGTGTATAATGTGCCCTTTTTCTCTAATTTTTATGTCAAATATGTATGTAGTGTTAGCACTGAAAGTTAAACTTTGAATGCTAAAGTGTAAGCTCAATACCCATCAATAGGTTTGTAAGGTAAGTTTTAAGATAAAGTGTCAAATGGATAAAAATCATCCCACCAATGTAAATCACATACAGTTCTAGATAAGGTGTATCAAAAAAAGAGGTATTGTCTAACTTAGATCATGGTTTTAAAGAGTAATGTGGATAGAAGGAATACTTTACTGATAAATATGAAGTAAGTATACTATTAGAATTAGACATTACTAACAGACCAATGAAGAACATATTTAGATACAATAACTTCTTTAATCAAAGCTTAAACTCTGAGAACAATTATAACAACATCACAATCAAACCTCCATTGCAATACAGCTATAAAATATCAATTGAAGCATTCAATGACAATAAATTTAAGAGTAAGAGAGAAACAAGATGGAAGGAAAGAAACAAAGTTCTATTAGAAAAAAATTCTCAAATATGATACATAAAAATCCAAAGTTGGCTTTGTTACATCAGTACATCACAAAAAGAGTCTTACATTAACCATATGAACCTCCTCAATGATTTCCAATTCCTCTCTTATATACTATATTGTCAATGAAATCTTTACAATTTGAATTCCCCCTCTTTCATAGGATTCTAGGCCTTGGATATAGGTGGCAACAGTCAAAGAGACAAGAATCCAACAAACTGCTAGTTTACAGGAAGTTGTTGGTAGTCACTAATAGATTGCTTCCAACTCATTGCATGAGGTATTTAATGGAGCTAAAACTTAGGTGCAGGTGTCCCTTATCATCTAATTGATCTCTAAGAAGTCGTTCAAGCCCTCCTTGATAGGTGGAAACCTACAAACAAGGAGAATATACAAAAACTATGCAAAACAAAGAGTTTGTAGCGCCATGTTTCCATGCACTGGTGTTTTAATTGTATATCTCAAATGACAAATTGGGTCATGAAAAAATTTAGTCGGCAAGTCAAAAATAATATTTTTCTCCTCCACAAAATTTTTTAGAGAAACCCACATCATCGTTTTATAGTTACGATCAAATATTTAGAAGAATTTGCTATAGGAAAGGAGTTTGCAGTGCCCATGTCTCAGTTCATATAGCCTATGACAAAACATCAAAAACCCATTTCTCAGCCTTTAAAATGATATGAAAAACCTCATGGAGTACCTAGTAACCTTGGGATTGATTCTAATGTTTGTGAATGTGAACATAGATGTTTGCAAGATCACCAACCCCCAATGCTCCTCTTCAACCAGTTCGTAGTGCCAGTTCACAATGCCAAATTCAAAATCAATGGTGCACTTCAAGGAGACTATTGGACTATAATTCTATGTGCTAACATTTGTCTCCATAGGGGATGGACACCTCCCTGTGAGGCTCTAAGAGCATGCAGTTCCAGTGCCTTATCCATTGGGCTAGTGGAGTCTTATTCAAATACTAAAAGAAAACTGAAAATTGAAATACTTGAACATGAGTTTATTTATATACAAGACCCTACTCTAATTGGCTTTTACAATTTGCTCAGGTGAAAACAAACTTCCACCATAGCCACTCAAACTGTTTGGTAACATAATTCTCCTCTTCATTGCAAATGATCCATAAGAAGAAATAAAAGTGTGACAACTAACTAAATACATTCTTACTATCACCAATATTACCTCTGAATGCTGACAAAATGATAAAATTTAAGCATATAGGGGATTCCACAGTGCAAGATATTAGATATTATTTTTCAGGATTGACTGTGTAATGTAAGTCATTAATCTATGACCTATATTTAGGAGTATTAGTCGAAACTGACTAATAATTCTCATTATTTGAATAGTCCACTTATCACTCATTACATTGGGTGATGCTCATAGGGGTGAAGAAATGGGATTGAAGACAACGAAATGAATCGCATAGAAACAATCATCACTTTTGGGTCTTGCACCTGGCAACCACAACTTCCCAAGTGGTCACCCATCCCAAGACGTCTTTGGCTCAATCACGCTTAACTGTGGATTTTCCCCACAATCAAGCCCACTTATCTTGCTACCCCATTTACAAAACCTTAGCAAGTATTTTGCCTTATGAACTACCAAGTTAGAGCTCCCTTAATTTTTATTATTTAAGAATATAGGGGCTTCCGCAGTGAAAGATATTAGATATTATTTTTTGGGATTGACTACGTAATGTAAGTCATTAATCTATGACCCATATTCATGAGTATTAATCAAAACTGACCAATAATTCTCATGATTTGAATAGTCCACTTAGCACTCATTGTATCGAGTGATGCTCACAGGGGTGAATAAATGGGATTGAAGCCAACAAAATGAATTTCATAGAATCAATCATCACTTCTGAGTCTTGCACCCAGTAACCAAGACGTCCCAGGTGGTCACCCATACCAAGACGCCTCTAGCTCAAGCACGCTTAACTGTGGATTTTTCCCCACTTAAGTGCAACTCCATGTATTCATTGACAAGGTAATGAAACCGATGGCAATGCATACTTAACTGATAAAAGGTTACCATCTCTACTTCAAAGTTTCCCATGGGTTGTTTGATGTCCTCGTGAATCACATGTGATTGAATGACATACAAAGAAATTTGTAGGTCAAATTGTTACTCCTCATATTCAAAACCATTTGTTGGTTGACTGCTAATCATTTTTGCATGTATTGTAGGAACAATTTTTTTCTCATACACATGGTTTTTATCAAAACAAGGATTCTCATTTGTTGGTGATGGATAAGAGATTAGATGCATATGCAATTCCCCTTCAACACCTCCATATAATTCCCAAGGATTAGACTCATAATCATCATATGTAGGAATAGTTCTAAGAGGTTACAAAGAAATCATAGAAAAATTATGTTGATCACCATCACTGGTATATTCATAAAAAAATGCATTGTCCATAAACAAACTTTGACTCTTGACATTCATAATGTTTTTTTTCAAGATTTTCTCTATCCACAAAGTGTTTTTCAACAACAGGCTACTCTTTGTCAATATTTGAGACAATGAGTTCATCAGAAACAAGCTTGTCAAAGATATATGCTTCAAGGAAAAAATCATCAACTGTCTCTTCCTCATAAGAAAAACAAATAAAATATTCCTTAAAGTCATGAGAACTAGGAAAATAAAGAGATGGATATTCTTCAAACTCACATTCAGGAGAGAAACTTAATGCATCTTGAACACTTTTCTCATATTCCTCACAACAATCATGAAAAACAACTCATAGGAGTAATACCTTTTTACAGTGAAAATTAAAAGCAACATGTAATTCTCTCAAGGTGGATATGCTTGCAGCAAGAAGAGAAAAGTACCATTCTATGGAATCATCCTTTAGGGAGAACATAAAAATTTTCATTAATACATCCTCCTGATGCAAGTTCAATTTCTCCATGCATTGATGAAAATTAATGAGAGGTTGAGCAAGATCATCATCCTTTTCTTCTCTGAGGATGGGAAGTAAATCTCCCCATTCTGATAGATGAGGCACTGGATTTGGAAAACTAGATATGGTTGAAAATTTTAGAGGAGACAATATCCTTAACAATATATCCTCCATGGCATTTGACATATTGGTTCTTCATGGAGTGGAATCGCCAGGTGAAAGATGCAGTATTTTATGTCTCTGATCCTTGCTCACCATCAAGAACTGGATGTAATCTTTTTTCGTTTCTCCTAGGGAAAATATTCAAGTCATCCCCAACAATGGAGACAAGAATGTTAGCATTGAAAGTTACACTTTGAATGATAAAGTGCAATCTCAATACCCATCAATAGGTTTGTAAGGTAAGTTTTAAGATAAAGTGTCAAACAGATAAAACTCAAGCTAGCAATGTAAATCACAGAAGGTTCTAGATAATATGTACCAACAAAAGAGGTCTTGTCTAACTTAGATCAGGGTTTTAAAGAGTAATGTTGATAGAAGGAAGACTTTCATGAGAAAGACTTTGAATCATCATGTTTTGAGCTCGACTCCATAACCCAACAACTAAGGCATTGGAACCACTTGTTCTTGCCAGTTCAGAGGGAGCATACCATCCTTTGTGGAGCCAAATGTTATCACATGAAATTGTCATATCCCTGTGGGTGTGTCGTTTATACCTAATACTGTAATTTTTCCCCGTTTCTCTCCTTTTCGCAGACCAAGTCTTAATATTTTTCCCCTTCGGCTTGTAAAATCGTTTTTTCGTTTGCCCCCCTATGTGTTTAAAGTGCCCCGGTCTCCTTGTTTTCCTAGCCCATAGCTAGTTGTCCAAATCCTTGATCATGCTAGCCATAGACACAAACACAAGGAACATCTTTCATAATAGTCCATTTCGTGCTTGAAGCATAAGTTATAGGCAAGTATATATTTCAACAACAGAGATCCGATTAGCCAATTCTGATCAGCAACTCACGTGCATTTGGGAGTCCAAAATCATGCAAAGAATAGTGCTAGAGCACAAAGCCCCGTTGTGAGCATGAGTCATTGATATTTAAGAGAACACGTGGCATCCAATCCAAGTTTTCAGGGAAATAAGCTTCGGGAGGTTTGAAGTGGGAAGTGTGTAAAACTTCTGAAGGGCCGAAGCTAGAAGTCTTGAAGACCCAAAGTGGATATTGATTGTCGATTCAAAGAGGGAAGACCCAATCCATTGATATAAAGCACTAGAGCTTGGTCGTTGATCAAGGAGCCTCATCTCAGATCACAAGATCAATGGTCACACCCCATTGCAGGGTCGGAAGGTGCATACATTTTAAAATTTCAAGGACGGGCCACAATCAGAATCGTGGTTTTTGGAAAGGGACGTGTGGCGGTTCATGGTGAATTGCAGGGACAAAAATGGTTTTCTTTCAAACCACCCTTGGTCGCACCCACAAGAACACAATTGCATAGGGTCATGGCCCTAGGTCACATTGAATATGGAGTGAGGGAGAGGAGTTGTGTCAAAGGCCGAAAGCATCTATATTGATCACAAAAGAAGATTTGCAGAACCTTGAGGTGTTAGGATTGACTTGAAGAAGTCATGGGCACCGCCTGGAAACATTCATGGGCATCAGGACTTGTCCTGATATGAATGAAGGAAGTTATTGAAGATGAGGTCGACAGTTGAGACCTCATCTCACCCCATAAATGGAAAGTCTTGCAAAGATTAGCCATAAAGCCAGACTGTCCACCCATATATTCCTCCTGGATAGATTTTCTTATAAAACTCCTAAGTGCGCCTATCTCACGTCTGACATAAGGAGGCCTACACATTTTGAAAGAGCGGGTGTCAATTGGAAAATTTGAATGTAGGGGCTCTATCATACTCCTAGTATTTGAAAACGTTTTGAGTATATATACTCAGTTTTGATATTTTGTTATGGTCGAATGGTTGAGCTAGGCTCCTTGATATTGTAATATTTTGATTAACAACAACTAATTCTATGGTTATGTATTTGTTTTTGAGACATCTTGGTTAATATAAGTCATCTTTGTTACTCCATCTTATTTTTCATTAATACTGAGAGAGTTCATGTTTTATTGATTCACATGGATTGTTGTAACTTTATTATGATAAATATTTGATTATACTATTGTTATGATTTCTTTCTGCTTTCTTGAAATTTGAATCCAAGAGGACCTTGTGTTTAATTTTTTCCTTCTTAGGCTACTAGAAAATCTGATGTTCATAGCAGACCTCTACACCTTTCTCACTAAAGTTTCCTCCTACTCACACTTAATCCATCTTACTGACTGAAGTTGATTCAAGACCTCAATGGTTGGTGCATGCTAGTCCAGATTTCTAAGTTGGAACGCTATTATTATTGAGTTTTCTCCATTTGACCACTCAAAACTCAATCACCTGTAACATATAAACTGATGCATATTGGGCTTACCTTCAATTCAATCTGAATGTGACTTCTAGTGCTAACAGGGCCCATCCAGAGGGATCAAGGACCCTATTAAAATTTCTACTATTTTCATGAATGTTAATTAGAGATTAAATATCATTTTATTGGCTTTTGAAGCTTAATAAAAAATTGCATGATTAATCCTAGTTTTTGTAGAAGTTATCACTCGCTAGTTAGTTACAACATACATCCTATAGCAATGTTAAATATCCTTTTAAAGAACTTGTAGGTTCCTACCAAGGCCAAGAACCTTAGATCCACCTCATTTATTTATAATCTAGTTTTGTTAATTCTTCTAAGGACTTACCCTACCTTTCAAGGCTTCATTTTTACTTATTGTACAAGTTTCCTGTAGAAACTGCACAGTTCCTGTAGAGGCTGCACAGTTCTTGTATAAACTATACAATTCTTGTAGAAACTTCTTGTAGGACAATTTTGGTTCTAGACTTAATTTCATATTAATCTTATTTTCATGAAAACATCCATAAAAAATAAAAAATAGATGTCTTTTTATTGATCAAGGTGTTGTACAAATTAGTTTGTTCTATTCATGCATTAGTTTATCTCTTATTTAATTACAGTTGTTGTCATAAATTATATTGAATTCATCTTATCCTTTTAGTTTTTTATTTTTTATTTAGTATTTTTTGTTTCCATTATACTAAGTTCCTTCTATGTTAAACTTCATTTGTTTTCCATTAAAGAAATAGTTTACAGTTTGTTGGACAACTGAGAGGGGGGGGTGAATCAGTTGTTACCATGATTAAACAATTATGATTATTTTAAACTCTTTAAATATCACTTAATGAAAGTCAAAATAATGTAGGGAGGTAAGCAATAGAACATTCAACATCACTCACACACATGAAATATATAGATATGGATATTTCCTGAGGAAACCCATAAAGGGTAAAAACCTCTTCTTCTTGATATGATAATTAATCTTTATTTTCTGTAAATTACCACTCTTATGAGAACCAACTCATTGAGAGGCTACCACCTTTGTTTTGAAAGCTGCAACTAGTTGAGAGAACCAATTCTCTTGTTTCTCTAGTACCCACTAGAAGGAATCACCAGCTCCCTGGTTTCTCTAGAACCCACTAGAAGGAAGCACGAACTCCCTAAGTGTTCCAACACAAACTGGATGGAAGCACCAACTTGCAGTCACACAGGCACCAACCTGTATAACAGAGAATAATAGTTCTCCCTTGTACCACCCTGCCACCCTAGTTTTTCTGGTTGCAACGAGATGGAATCTACAATTCCCTATGTTCAAGCACCCACTTGAAACTTATGATGAGACCAATCCTCCCTAGCCCCTCCTAAACACCCTGAAATACAAATATTTTCCTTTTATTAATTTATCACGGTGATACAACGTTTATCTATGGCTTGCTAGTCTCATCACTATTCTCCTACGTTGCTCTTATCTCCTGCATTAGCGTCTCTCTTCTCGCATGAGTCACTCCGAAAAACACCACCCATCTATTCTTTGTTTTGTGTTTTTATACTCTTTGTGCACCTTATGAATCCTTCATGCACAATACCTCTGCATTCCCTTCACTGCATCACTGTTCATCCTTACAATTTGTTCACTACATCTCCTCCTCACCTTGCATAGCTCGACGACAAAAATCATTTCACTTCTCTGTTCTGCATGTTTTTCTCACATCGAGTCATCTCCCGATCACCATGGAAATAGAAAGGAAAAATCCATTGTAACAGAACAAGAAATCATGTAAGCCCAAAGCAAGAAGATCCTACTCAGCATATATGAGATGTATATGATTGTAAAAGGGTTGTTCTTGGGTTGTTGTCATTTTTTTTGTTCTAGTTCATGTTATTAGATATTGTTGATAGTTTGGGTTTAGTTGAGAAAATATTTTTTAAATGTAATCTGTATAAAGTTTTAGGTATATAGAGCTCTATGACATGAGTCTGAAGACAGAAGTCTGTAACAGAGCATTATTTTGTATCTTTGAGGTTGTATCTGATAAGTTCTTATGATAATATATAAAGAAGGATACAAAATTTTGAAAAATGATGCCTCATTCTATGTTTATTCTTATGAATTGTATCTTCATAGTACTTCATTATTCTTCATAAGGTCCATATGATGTTTCTATGTATGAATTATTTTTTCAACTTAAGTACCTTCAGTTCCTACATGTATGAGATTATATGTGTTCTGTAGTTAGTCTGTCTTGCGCAATATTATGGTGGATCTTGAAGGTTCTGGGAACCCACCTAATTATTATCCTTTCCCTTCCATATATTTTTTCCTTGGTTTCACTTCGCGTGAGACTTCTTCTCTTTGGAAGTGATGGACATGCTAGCGGTCTAGACTACATGGTACCTTTTGTTTGTAACCTAAGAAGGACCGTGTCTGATCAATTCAGTGCCAACAAGTTGTGCCTCTCAAGCCTATATATTGAAGTTATTTTCAAGGTAAAGTGGGGAAGGATTCAAATATTCAACCTTTGATCTTGGGAGAAGCATGAACATTTTGATTTCAAGGTTCATCCATGGGTTGGAAGAGGAGATATTGGAGAAGATTGTTGCATGCATGGTATAATTTGGAGAAGATTGTTGTACTCATGGTATAATTTGTTTATATGTTTCCAAAATCACTTTCGGTCATCATTAGTTCGTTTTCATGAAATATGACATTCTCTTTCCTCCATGTCTTATCGAGAAATCATAGCCCAAGATCATGTCCATAATTCTTAACAGTTTGGTCTGATGACCATGTTTGCTCAAATGCATTGAATCAATTGTTTGTTTATTTTTTAAATGATTTAAAATCTTGCCACAACCACCCAAATAACTTTCATATTTCATTTCCCCTTTCATGAGCTCTTTTTCTTCTTTCTTCCTAGCTAAGTCTCTTCCCACCATTACATATCCTATATCTTTCATCATCAAGAAATATATGAAACAATTGTTAGTTTTTCGACTTGAAAATTGCAAAAGGTGGTGTTGTTCTTAGAAAAGAATTGCAAGACATTTCATATATTAAGGAACATCATGAATCCTGTGACATTTCTAAAAGCATTGGACCCTACAGGTTTTTCCAAAATCTCCAGGAATATCATCAGGGTGTTACGAAGGCATTTGCTAAGGGTTTTGATGGATTTAAAATTCAACTTGGACCTGTTCTGATGAAAATAGATGAGGCGAGTATAGAATAATCTAAATATATGTAGGACGAAGGTGAAAAATGGTTTAAGACCACCTCAGTCAAGGAAATTGATTTCAGACCATTTCTCAAAAAGGAACATCACAGCATGAAATGGCAACAGGAAATTCCTAAAAGTTATTTGGAGGATAAATGCAAGGAATTGTTGAAGATCATTCAAGACTATATCATGTGCGAAGGGAGATATGAAAGGACTATGCTTTATCATTTAATATTGCTTCTTCACTTCACTGGTAAGCAACCTTTTAATATGCCTTATTACTTACTTAAAAGCCTTACCAAAATGGATTCCAAAGTTTAAGCTAAGCCTCAAAAGGCTAGCAATAGTTTTTTCCATCACGGCCTGATCAGGATTATAATGTTAGAAGAGATGAGTAGAAGGGATAAGAATTGGGGTTTTATTTTTTGGGGGGGAGAGTTTGAACAAGAATATCATCCAAATGGAGAATTAATTTCCTCACAACAAATAAAGACTCCAAAGACAAGTAAAATAAAGAGGAGAGCATTGTCACCTATGAAACTTGTAACAAAACCTTCCTTGTCAAAATCAAAGAAAGTTATAAGAAGGCTTGAATATGGGAGAGAGGTGGAAGGTGAAATAAAAGCCACTTCTACCAACATCCTAAATTTCATATTCAGATTCAGACTTAGAGCCACCTGCTGTAGAAATAGAGATTCCATAAAAGGAAATAACTGAAACAACATCAAAGAAAGGGGTAAGTAAACATACTAAGATTCATAAATTAAAATAAAAAATAGCAACAAGTATTATAAAGGTATCCCAAAAAAAAATAATGAATCTCTTAAAAAGACATCGCTCAAAATTGATTATGCATTGGACAAGTTAGCCATTAAGTATGAGACTCTAAAACACAAGAATAAGAAGCTTTGGAAACATAATAGTAGATTGTGGAACATAAATAGGGTTTTGAGGTACAAGCTTTCACCTAGGAGACCAAAATCGAAATCTCGTCCCAATATTCAAGTCTTAGCATAACCATCTCTCGGTTCTCATTAAGGTGCCTATGATACGTGGAGCAGAGTTAAAGACTCTACATCCAAATTTTGCATCATTTTGAAGGAGTTTCAGGTTTTGACAGCTAAAATAGGGTTCATGTTTCATACTTAGCTAGTGAAATATCATTCCTAGAAAATCGCCAGCAAAGCACATTTTGTTTTGACCCCTCAATCTACCGAAAGTTTTGTTATAGACAAAGAGCATAGAAGTCTTCCTAGATCAATGCAAATTGGTCCCAAAACACTCTAAAAGACTTCCAGAACGACCTTTCAGTTGTGACATGTTATCAAGTTGTTGGAATCACTTTCATATCATATAAGATAAGGTTATTAAGATAACTCAAGTATGTCCTATTTTTGGGGGGTTTTGTTGTAACTTCCTAAATTATAGGTTACAAGTCATCAGGCAGTTGTTTCTATTTTGGGAAAAAAATAATTTTTGTAACAGAAGATATCTAAAGGAGTTTGACCTCCTAGAAACTATATATTCTAATTTGTTTCATGTAAAAAGGGTTCTTTCCAAGACTTGAGGGGGTTTTAGATGTGGAATGACTGTAGATATCAGACTGTAAGCCTGCAGGTCATGTGGCTGTGAAGTTGAATGTTATTGAAGATTTCTTTGAGTTGTTATATCATATTTGTCTTCTATGTTATCTGTTTTATTCTTCATCTTGTTTGAATGTATTACTGATTTTAAGGATTAAAATTTGTCTTTGATTGATGGATTCTTGATACAGTACACGATCTGTTGTAAACTTTCCTTTCTATCATTGTTTACTGTTCAGGCACATCTAATTTATCTTTGTAGAGAGGATGTTTTCTTAATGAATGTTCATCTTTATGTTAATTCTCTTATTCTTCTCTTCATAATTACACAAATCTTTTGTCTAATAGGAATCTTAAATGCCTTTGATGAGAAGAATGTTTATGAATCCATTGTCCAATGGTCCATCATTGATCTATAATGATCTCTATTGTATTTTCCTTCCTTTCAAGTCTTGTTTATCCTTGATTTTAAACCTAAGTTAAATCAATTTGTATGTTACCAATCTTAATCCCATTTGCAGTCTGGGGTGACTCTTGGAGTGATATCACATAATAATACAAAATCTTATTCCAACATATCCATTACATTTTGTACCTTCAGATATCCTTCCATCTTTTTCAAACTACTATCATTATTTCTTATGTTATCCAAAAGTTTATGGTAATCATTCTTTGGATAGAGGTGTCCAACACTATCCCACAAATTAGGCAACCCAAAACTCATCGAGTATTTGAAAATCTTTCTAAATCAAGATATTTTTCCATCCAGTTAATGTACCTTCCATTATGTGGTTTCCACAAGTTTCCTTTTAACCAAAAAGTTATTTGCCTCCATTACAAAGCCGGTTCTATCCTATGTATTTAAAATCTTCAGATACCTTTTAGACCTACTATCTAGGAACTTAATCAACTCCTCAATCACCTCTATTTTATCTAACAATTTTATGGCTATAATCTTGATTTATTTAGCAACTTCAATAATAAATTCATATTGTTCTTTCCTTAACTTAAATTGGTCCCAATTCGTAAAAATGAGAGATGTTATTTGGTCCTAAACTAGATTTTGACTCCTTTCAATTTTTGTTTTCTAGTAACATTTAGTCTCATCTTCTCTAACTCTCACTCAACATGGTCCTTTTCAACACCAATTTGTTGTAAGACTAACTCCCTACTCTTGGCCTATTATTGTAACTCTGTAAATTTGGATGAAATAAATTTGATCTTATCTGTGAATGAATTAACTTCCACTTCCTTCACACTCAAATTTGAAATAACCTTACTCAAAACTTCATCAACATCTAAAGGTATGACTGGTACTTTAGGCTCTTTAGACAATTGTTCTTCCTTCTCTAGTTATTTAGTAAAAGAATTGTTTTCTTCATGTAATATCTCCATGGTGTGTTGGATTTGAACAATTGATTGATACATATTCTCCTTCTCATCATAGCGATCTTTTAGCTCATGAGAATATACATGTTGGATATCTAAGATATTTCTCTTCTTCTTAAGTACTTTGATTTCATTATCTTTCTAACTCATTAAGTCCCCCACCACTTTAGGATTCTTAGGATATGCACTTGAATTAATAATATTCATTTCTAAATAAGATATTTGAATGGTCTTGTCCCTCAGTGATGTTCTTTCATGCTTGAATTTCTTCTTTATATTTTGCACCAATTTCTCCATCTTTCTCTCACTTGCAGTAGAATTAAATATTCCTATGTACATCATATCACCAGTGTTTCTATGTATCTCAAACATATCCCCATATTTTGTTTCATTCAGAGGTAAATTAAAATTTGTACCTTTATAATTTGGAGGAGTATGAGGCCTAGTTACTTTTGATTCCAATATTTCAAATTTCAACACATTTTCCTTATAGTCCATGGCTGAAAAAAAATAGTTTGAAAATTCATTGGAGGACACAACTCCCTCTCGATATTGATATTACTTATTCTGATATCATAATGATATCTTTAATAATAATTAAAGAAATATGGTTGAGTCCCAAAATATCCCCCTCAGGTAGCAAGAATAGCCTCTTTAGCTAAGAATAGGGATAATGGATAATGATGTATGGAAAAAGGAGGAGGATTATTTGTTGTAGAAGAAGACCTCTCTTCATTGGATCCCTCTAAAAATTGCAATACACTTTTACCTTTATCTAGAAGGTCAATGATGGTGTCATCTATATCTAGAGCCACTTCATTCTTATAACTTTTTCTTATCTGTTCATCTATTTCCATCTCATATTTCAAGTTAGAGAAGGTTATTATTCCCAATAATATTTCTTGTTGATGATAAGTCGCAAATGACTTTGTAGATTCTAATCTATCTGGTGGTGTATTTTCTACTTGTGTCAACATAATCTATTTTACGTCTTCCCATGTATATAAATTAGCGGCGATTTCTATAAAAAAATTTGGATGATGCTTATATGAAAGTCTCCTGGATACAAAGATTCCTTGTAGATCATATAACCAGTTGCGTGCTTTCGAAAATTTAAAATTATGAAATATGTCCTCAATAAAATAAAGTGTAGCCCTCAACTTAACTTTAAATGGACCTAGTTTATTTGGAAGTTTGAATGTGATCAATTTCTTATGTTGTGTCAAATGTAGATGGTTTGAGATCATCCTCTTCTTGATATTTTCCAGTTCCAAAATACTTGGATTTAAGAATAATAGAAACTTATATGTTTCTCCTTCAAAACCATAACCCGTAATTAAGGTGTATGTTTCAGACAAATACAAATCTCTTGTAATAGTTTCCTTAGTTAGTTGGGGAAATATTTTTATAGCATAAAGCATTCTAGGAGGATGAACTAGATGTATAATATCTTACACAACACTCCTATTAGAAAGAGAAATCTTGGTTATTCTACTTCATGCTTATATCTTCATTCCATTCAACCATAGGCTTCAGAGAAGAGGTGTCATTGTTTACCTACACGCCTAGTTTCTGAAAGGTTGTAGAGTTTTTTAATAGTATCAAATGTACCATACAGGACTAACATATAAATGATCTAGAAATAGGGTAAGCATATAATTAGTAGTTGATGGCCCCTTCCAAATACTCATCATAATCATATTTAATAAAAGTGATTGACTCTATGCCACATAAAACTCAGAATAAACCCAAAATATTTTCATTCACATTACGATCATTCTCATAATCTAAAATATGTCAAGTCTTAGAAATAGCCTTCCTAGTTATGTTTGAGAAAATATATGATTGGTATGCACAAGGACCAAATGGTAATGAGGTATTTGTAGGTAATATTTTACCCAATATTTTTTCCTTATATAATTGGGGTAAGGATCGGTACCTAATAGGAATTTTATCCTCATATAGGGATTCTTCAACAACTAATGAGCCCAATTATTTCCTATCCTAAAGGATCATATTTGAAACATTTTTACACCATAATATTACTTAATATTTTTTTTGACCATATTTAATAGTATGTCATGGATATTTTTATTTGTTCCTTAGTAAATGTAGTTTGAGGTGAATTTTTGCGTATAATGTGTCTTTTTTCTCTAATGTTTATGTCAAATATGTATGTAGTGTTAGCATTGAACGTTATACTTTGAATGCTAAAGTGAAAGCTCAATACCCATCAATAGGTTTGTCAAATGGATAAAACTCATCCCATCAATGTAAATTACATAAAGTTCTAGATAAGATGTATCGACAAAAGAGGTATTGTTGAATTTAGATGACGGCTTTAAAGAGTAATGCAGATAGAAGGAAGACTTTAGTGAGAAAGATGAATTAAGTCTATTATTAGCATTAGGCATTACTAGCAGACCAATGAAAAAAATATTTAGAGACAAGAACTTATTTAATCAAAGCTTAAACTCTGACAACAATTATAACAACATCACAATCAAACCTCCATTGCAATACCACTATAAAATATCAATTGAAGAATTAAATGAAAATAAATTTTAGAGTAAGAGAGAAACAAGATGGCAGGAAAGAAGCGGAGTTATATTAGACAAAAATTCTCATATATGATACATAAAAATCCAGAGTTGGCTTTGTTACATCAATACATCACAAATAGATTCTTACATTATCCATATGAACCTCCTCAATGATTTCCAATGCCTCTCTTATATACTAGAATGTCAATGAAATCTTTACATTTTGAATTCCCCCTTTTTCATAAGATTCAAGGGCTTGGAGATAGGTGGCAATAGTCAAAGAGACAAGAATACAACAAACTGCTAATTTACAGGAAGTTGTTGGTAGTCATTAATAAATTGTTTCCAACTCACTGGATGAAGTATTTAATGGAGCTAAAACTTAGGTGCATGTGTCCCTTATCATCTAACTGATCTATAAGAATTCGTTTGAACCATCCTTGACAAGTGGAAACCTCCAAACAAGGGGAATATCCAACAACTATGCAAAACAAAGAGTTTGTAGCACCAATTTGCAATGCAATGATGTTTTAATTGTATCTCTTAAATGCCAAACTAGTTTAGGAGGAAATTTGGTCAGCAAGTCAACAAGCATATCGTTCTCCTCCACAAAAAAATTCAAATAAACCCATATCATCATTTTATAGTTACGATCAAATATTTAGAAGAAACTACTATAGGGAAAGAGTGTGCAACGCCCCTGTCTCAGTTCACAGAGCCTATGACAAAACATCAAAAACCCTTTTCTCAGCCTTTAAAATGGTATGAAAAACCTCATGGAGTACCTATTAACCCTGGGATTGATTATGATGTATGTGAATGTTAACATATATGTTTGCAATCTGACCAACCCCCAATGCTCCTCTTCAACCAGTTCGCAATGCCAAATTCAAAATCAATAGTGCACTTGAAGGTTGTGAAAGATATCTGCTTCAAGGAAAAAATCATCCACTATCTTTTCCTCATAAAAACAACAAATAAAATCTTCCTTAAATTCATGAGAACTAGGAAAAGAAAGATATGGATCTTCTTCAACCTCACAGTTAGGAGAGAAACTTAACGCATCTATAACAATTTTCTCATATTCCTCACAACAATGATGAAAAAGAAACTCATAGGAGTAATACATTTTACATTGCAAATTGAAAGAAGCATGTAATTATCTCAAGGTGGATATGCTTGCAATAGGAAGAGAAAAGTACCATTCTATGGCATCATCCTTTAGGGAGAACATAAAAATTTTCATTAAGACATCCTCCTGATGCAAGTTCAATTTCTCCATGCATTGATGAAAATTAATGAGATGTTGAGAAAGATCATCATCCTTTTCTTCTATGAGGATAGGAAGTACATATCCCCATTCTTATAGATGAGGCACTGGATTTGGAAAACCAGAGATGGTTGAAAAGTTTAGAGGAGAAAATATACTTACCAATATAGCCTCCATGGCCTTTGACATCTTGGTTCAGGTGAAATATGCAGTCTTTTATGTCTTGAATCCTTGTTCACCATCAAGAACTGACTGTAATCTTTGTCATTACTCCTAGGGAAAATATTCAACTCATCCCCAACAACGAAGCCAATAATGTTAGCACTGAAAGTTACACTTTGAATGCTATAGTGCAAGCTTAGTACCCATCAATAGGTTTATAAGGTAAGTTTTAAGATAAAGTGTCAAATGGATAAAAATCAGGCTAGAAATGTAAATCATAGAAAGTTCTAGATAAGATGTATCAACAAAAGAGGTATTGTCTAACTTAGATTAGGGTTTTAAAGAGTAATGTGGATAGGAGGAAGAATTTCGTGATAAAGATGAAGTAATTCTACTATTAGCATCATGCAATACTTGCAGACCAATGAAGAAAATATTTAGACATGAGAAATTGTTTAATAAAAGCTTAAACTTTGAGAACAATTATAACAACATCACAATCAAACCTCCATTGCAATGCATCTATAAAAGATCAATTGAAGAATTCAATGATAGTAAATTTAAGAGTAAGAGAGAAACAATATGGTAGCAAAGAATCTGACTTCTATTAGACAAAAATTCTCAAATATGATACATAAAATTCTAGAGTTGGCTCTGTTACATCAGTACATCAAAAAAAGAGTCTCACATTAACCATTTGAACCTCCTCAACAATTTACAATTCCTCTCTTATAGCCTAGTATTTCAATTAAATATTTACAATTTGAATTCGCCCTCTTGAATAGGATTCTAGGCCTTGGAGATAGGTGTTAACACTCAAAGAGACAAGAATCCAACAAACTGCTAATTTTCAGGAAGTTGTTGGAAGTCATTAATAAATTGTTTCCAACTCACTACATGAGGTATTTAATGGAGATAAAAATTAGGTACAAGTGTTCCATATAATCTAAATGATCTCTAATAAGTCGTTCGAACCCTCCTTGACAGGTGGAAACCTCCAAACAAGGTGAATATCTAACAACTATGAAAAATAGAGAATTTGCAGCACCAGTTTGCAGGGCACTAGTGTTTTAATTATATCTCTCAAATTCCAAATGGGGTGAGGCAAAAATTTGGTTAGAAATTCAACACAGATATCATTATCCTCCAAAAACAATTTCATAGAATCCCACATAATCGTTTTATAGTTACGATCAAATATTTAGAAGAAACTACTACAGGAAAAGAGTTTGCAGCGCCCGTGTCTCAGTTTGCAGATCTTGTGACAAAACATCAAAAACCCTTCTCGTAGCCTTTAAAATGGTATGAAAAACCTCATGGAGTACCTAGTAACCCTGGTCTTGATTCTAATGTTTGTGAATGTGAACAAATATGGTTGAAATATGACCAAACCCCAATGCTCCTCTTCAACGAGTTCGCAACACCAGTTCACAACCAGGGCTGATTTTAGGGGCTAAATTTCGCTCATGGGCTAATTTTCCATGGTTTTCCCAAAAAAATGTTCGTTATTCTAAAAATGATTTTCCCAAATTCTATAAGATAAAATCATTTTACCTTAAAAATCGCCAAAATTTTATACAAACTATATAGAATCCTTAGAAATTTGAATATTTTTACAAAAATATTGCCAAACATTTATAGTTGGCATATGAAAGAATTACTAAGATTCGCCAAGGTTTCTACATTTTAAAATAAATTTTCATCCTTAAAATCATCCTTGTTCGCAATGCCAAATTCAAAATCAATTGTGTACTTCAAGGAGACTATTGGACTACAATTCTATGTGTAAAATCTAGCTCCATAGGGGATGGAGACCTCCTTGTGAGGCTCTAATAAAATTAAGTTCTAGTGACTTATCCATTGGGTTGGTGGAGTCTTATTAAAATACTAAAAGAAAACTGAAAACTGAAATGCTTGAACACGAGCTTATTTATATACAAGACCCTACTCTACCTGACCTTTATAATTTTTTCAGGTGAAAACAAACTTCCACCATAGCCACTCAAACTGTTTGGTAAAAAAATTATTCTCTTCATTCCAAATGATCCATAAGAAGCAAGAAAAGTGTGACAACTGACTAAATACATTCTTAGGATCACCAATATTACCTATGAATGTTGACAAAATGGTTAAATTTGCAAGCTCCAAAGCATTTGAAAAGTGCAACTCCATGTATTCATTGAGAAGGTAATGAAAATGATGGCAAGGCATACTTTATTGATAAGAGGTTACCCTCTCCGCTTCAAAGTTTCCATAGGTTGTTTGATGTCCTCTGCAAACACCTATGATGGAATGACCGACAAAGGCATTTGTGCATTGAATTGTTTTCCCTCATCTTCAGAACCACATGTTGGTTGGTTGCTAATAATTTATGCATGTACTGTATGAACAATTTGTTTCTCATACACATGGTTTTTATCAAAACAAGGCTGATCATTTGTTGGTGATGGATAAGATATCAGATCCATACGTAATTCCCCTTCAACACCTCCATATCATTCTCAAGGATCAGACTCATAATCATCATACACATGAATAGTGCTAAGATGTTCCAAAGAAATCATAGAAAAATTATGTTCATCAACATCATTGGTGTATTCATCAAAAAGGGGTTGTCCATTAAAAACCTTTGACTCTTAACATTTAGAATTATTTCTTTCCAAGATTCTCTCTATCCACAAAGTGTTCATCATCAAAGTGTTTATCAATAGAAGGTTTCTTGAGGTAGGAGCATCGCCAACATCAAGTGAGCCAAGCACGTAATTGAAGGAAAGTTTGATCCAGGTGGATATCGATGGCCACCCACCTTTTCCAAATGGCTCAAAACAGTTTTCTGGCCATTTTGGCAATTTACTATTTTTAGCAGGTTTTAACTTCTGGGGCCATTTTGAGGGTCCAAATGAAGGTTTTTCGAGATCGAGGTTCTCAATGATAGCCGAAGGCATGATTGATCCCCCAAAATGAATCTCCTCAATGATACCTTTCCAACGAGCTATCACACACCTAAAACGGAGATCGTATGCAAAAGTTACGACAACAGGAAGTTGATGTACTCACTTACCCAAACGGGGCCCACATGACTTTTGGTGCTTCATCTCCTAGGGTTAGGTTTTTGGATGTCTAGGACTTTTGGCATTCTCGTTTATTGTAAAAAGGACTTCGGAGCCTCATTGTAATCATCTTCTTGCGAATGCGAGTAGCCATCACATCTCTTCTCATAGATAAGCTGCCACCATTCTAGCGAGTCTTTCACTCTGTATTTTTACAATCTCTGTACATTTCTCTGAATAATAGAAATCATGTATTACTGTATATCTGTATTTATGGTTGCATCTCTGGTACATTTTTGTTATATTATTGAATATCTACAATATCTCTGTGCATTTCTTTATTATATCTCCGCTCTCATTTCGTGCCGAAAATAATCTGTATCAGTGGTATCAGAGTAGGCTACTCTTGATAGTTTTTTTAGTGCATGTCCCCAACGAGGTCCGAGTATAGAAAGTTGGGTCTTGATCTTGTCTCTATTAAAGACAATTTCTCTCGCACACCCAAGAAACCCTCAATGGTGGAAGAAAAGAAAATCGACAGAGAAGACAATCCTATCAATCAGTTGCTTGAGCAAGCTCTCATGTGACAGAGGGACAAAATGATGGAGAATTTTGTCCACATCCTTAAACACTTACAGATAGCATGAGGTGCATATTCATCAAGCAACCACTTTGAATGCACCTCACCTTTCAAGGTACAAGTTAATTTAGATATTCCTGTCTTTGAAGGACAGATAGATGCAGAAGCGCTAGTAAAATGGTTAACTCTGCTAGAAGGTTATTTCTCTGTTCACAATTTTTCCGACAAAGAAAGATCACCTTCACACTCCTTAAAGCTCTCCCTCATGTCAAACATTGGTGGGAAACCTACTGGGAGAAAAGTTCCACAGAGGAGTCTGGAATATATGGGGTCGATCCCACTTGGGATTTTTTTGTGGATGCGGCAAAGGAACAATATTACCCTGTTGGAAACTATGATAACCAGTACATGAGATGGACCACACTACAACAAGAGAGGGGCCAAGCATTTTCAGAGTTCACCAATAACTTTCATACCTTGTGCACCAAGCTGGGTATCAAAGACTCCGAGTGAAATTTGGTTATGAAATACCGTGGGGCTCTACACAGATACATCCTAACTGAAATGGATTTTCTGGATATCTCATCACTCAGTGATTCTTATCGATATGCTGTTAAAATTGAGTAGAAATTTAAGCACCAGAACAAATGGGAATTTGGGTCTGCAAATCCACAACAACCAAAGTATGACAAAGATAGCTCGAACAAACAGTCTCCTGAAAACCAGTCCAAGACACAGGAAAAGAAGGGTCACGGAAAGACAAAGAAGGACACCGGAAAATGGTGCAAGTTCCATAAAATCCCTTGGCACAACATCAATGAATGTCGCTCAAAATAGTCATTAGTGGCCAAGATCAAAGACAAGGAGCCAAACCTTGATTCATAATCTGATTCTGAAAATAATGGTAAATGACAGATCATCGACAAAGACCCCACTGCTATTGTCGCGACCGCAGCAATTCAACCAGAAGAACCAACAGATCCCGAAGAGGGGGAGTGCCTTTTTCATTCACAGATGTGGGTGAAGGGGACCCCGCTGCATTTTATTGTTGATAGCGGAAGCCAGAAGAACCTCATCTCAGCAGAGGTCGTCAAACAGTTGGGATTGTCGACAACACCACACCCGCAACCACATAGCATTGGGTGGCTTCACCAAGGGACCAGCTAGGGACCGAGTCGACACTCCGAGGCGAAGTGTCGGAGATATTATCTTAGCCTTTCCCTGCAACTTCGATATTCGCCTTTGCTACTTTCCGTGGAGCCATAGATGAAACTTGCATTTTCGCCCTTCTGCGATAGACCTATGTATACATGCAAAAATTAGTTCACTCAGAAAATGACGAGTCCTTCGTGCTTATGAAAAATGTTTTCATTATAATAAAATGAAACTCTGGTATATATTTGAAAATTCTATACCTTTCAAGATAATTCTGTCAAATCGCAATTAGAAACAAATTTATTGTGTAAAAATCCAATCTTATTATTTGTAGATTCACTCTAATTCTCCATTAATGTCATCAATGTTTGGTGGTTTGACAGGTAGTCGGAGTATGGAGAACAATCAGTTACCTCGGGAAATGTGCAAGCCTCGATGCATGGGACATATCTTGCTTTATTTTAAAATATTCAAAATTAGCAACGTTAATCAATTTATCGCTTTTCGCTGCATCGTGGATTTCCTTTCCACATTTTGAGCCTTCAACTCGTGAGAATGCGAGGACCGATTTTGGTTTAATTAATAGTAATCGAGATTTGGAGCATCATTAATTTCATAATCACTTTATTCACCATATCGTGACTCGGAACTTCGAAGACAAGTTTTTTGGAGATTAGTATGCCGAGTCGCGAAGCTACAAGATGACGATGATTAGGACTCAATTAAGAGAAATACAATCGTAGATTAGGCGACTAATTAATCTTGTCATAATTACGTCACGACTTCGTGAGTCAGGGTTTTAGACACCGTAACTTTCGAAAAGATAGTGTCAAGTGGCGAAACGCCGAGAATAGATTTAACCATGGTTAGCCCTTTTGCCTTTAATCCTTGACCAGGGTTAGCCCGAATGAACCTCGTGTTCTCGACTCTTGGAGCTATAAACCTAAAAATTCAAACTTGGCGAACGCCGACGCACGAAACCCCGATGACATTTAATCACTAAGTTAAAAGATTTGACCTTGGTTAATATCTTGAGTGAAAACTTAAAACAAGTTTGTAGTTTCACGACTCGGGACATGTGAACTCAAAGATTAAAGTATCCGACTTGCAAGATCCCGAAATAAAACAAAAGCACGAACATGTTTACAAAAGTGGATTTGTTTTGAAGGTAGAAAAAGGATCGTTGCTCATTCGACAAAGTTGTAGAGCTTTCAAAGCTTCAGGAGGGGACAAAATCAAAAGACCATCTTTAGATTTCAAATATCAAAAATTGAAAATTGTGAAGGGTAAAACTAAAACAAGGGCGGCTCCAACATAGTCTCCAACTAGGGATCCCGCCTTCCTATGAGGCGGGAAGAACAATAGACCATGTGCCAATATTGGGTAAATGGAGTCAGAAACTCGAACTGGTAGAACAATTCTAAGGAAAAAGTATCAAAAGGGGAAACAAGACTCCGCTTTTTACCTCAAGAGGCTTTTCCAAAATCAGATACTCTTTCTAAACACAGTTGTAGTCCCTTTCACAGTTTTCCCTTTCCCACTACTAACTTTGGGTATGTTTTAAGACAGTCGAAACAACCTTAGAAGATTCAACAGATCTTGTGACTCTCAGCTTGCATCAAAAGAATGAGATTATATATTTTTAAATCGGGAAGTCCCGTCTGAATTTGGGGTGTTGATCAGGTTTTTAGAAAGCATTGGTTACCAGAGCAGAGTGATATTCATGTATAACAACCTTACAGATATCTCAGACATTGCTTCACTACCAACGGGCCTGTTCAGTACCCCGGTGAAGTTGTCTGACCTTTTTTTACTGAATTTCCTTTCACCTCTTCAGAAAAAATTTATGCATTTAAACGTTGAGACGAGGGAAATCATTTCTGAATTTCCTTTCACCACCTGTCTTATAATTTACATTTTAAAGCACGAAGATGGGGGTAATCAGTTTGTATCAGGGCTGATATCTATGTAATATTTTGTATCAGAGATCTGTCAACTTATTTTGATTACTCGGTATCAATCTTCCTTTGACCTTCACAACACTTTCGTTCTTAGGGAAACAGGGGAAAATAATAATTTTTTAAGGGGCATCCTGTTCGAGCAAGATTTGATTCTTCCGAAAGTGTTGAAAAACCTAGGAAAGTTAGGATCACTCTAAACATTTCTTCGCTTAGCAGGAGATTAAGTAGTTGTGAAGACCAGCTTTCCTATCAAGATCTGTTTTGAAACCCTAGAGGTTTAAAACGAAATACTTTTATCCCCTTGTGATAGAACGAAAGGGTGGGTATTGGTCAAAAGTTAGACCCGAAGACATACATGGTGCCAGGTAGCGATTGGTTGAATGAAAATAGGGAGGTTAAAATGACTTGAGACTGACTCCTGTAGATAACTTCGGGGATAGTTTATTTCGACTGACCATTTTTTAATTAGTGTATCGTTCAATTTATTTTAAAACAAAAATTACCAAACCAAGCAATGATCTTGTTGGCTAACAAGTTTTATTGCAGTTTGAAATATGTTACCTTGATTTCCCTTAACAGTCTTTCATAACATATGTTTTTGAGAAGGTTTCTTTTTTACCTTTTTATTTCATTTTCCTTTGGGCAATAAGAAACTATTTTAGGTATCACCTGTTTTATGCCGTTCTATTTATGACACTGACCTGCAAATTAATTTTTCTGCTAGTTTCATCTACAGCTGGAATCTTGTAAACAAGCAAATGCGAATCCTATTAGAAATGTGTCGAGCGTTTAGGAACAAAAACCAAAAATTAAAAGTAAATATTAAAACGATAATATCTGTATGTACAAACATGAAATTTATTTATTTACAATATATATATTTTTTTGAACTGTTATGTCATGTAATGTTTCAGATATCGCTCGTTGACAGGGGCGTTGAGGACTTCTCTGTCGATGTTCTCCAATAGGAAGGAGTTTTTCCCTTCCAGAGCAGAGACCCTGTATAGTCCATACCAGAGGTGGTCAAATTTACCATGTTTCGCAGCTTCCTCTCTTCTCGCATCCCATCTTAAAACTAAGTCACCTGGGAGGAACTCTCTATCTTTTTCCTTGAGGTTGAACAAAGCTTTCATATCATCTTGATATTTCTGCATCTTCTCATCAACCTCCACTCTATGTTGTTGAACCTCGATCAACTGGTTAATTCTCCTGGTTACATGATTGGGTTCTTCGTTCTGATCCTGCCATAACTTCATTACTGGCAACACTAAGTTTATAGGTAGAATCGCCTCTGTCCCATAGACCATTTGAAACAATGAAATGTCGATAGACCTTTTAGTGCTAATGCGGTTTTCCCATAATGTGTACTTCAAGTGTACATGCCAGGACCTTTTATTTTCATCCATTACTTTCTTGATTATGTTTACCAGGCTCTTGTTTGATGATTCGGCCAGCCCATTTCCCTGGGGGTAATAAGCAGTGGAATGGCCGAGAACGATTTGTACTTCTAATAGAATCTGATCATAGACATGTACTTGAAGGCTTGGGCATTGTCGGTAACAATCTTTTGGGGACACCCGAATCTTGACAGGATATTATCTTCCAAGAAGTCGATCACCACCGAGTCTGTTTCCCTTTTGGTTGGAATGGCTTCCACCCACTTTGTAAAATAATCTATGGCTGTTAAGATCTACTTATGCTGAGCACTGGAATGGGAATTAATTTCCCCTATGAAATCTAGTCCCCGTTGCTGAAATGGGGCTTCAGTTTTGACTGGAACAAGTGGTAGTGCAGGTCGTTTCTGTTTACTAGCGAATATTTGACACAGGTTGCAGGCATGCACTTTGGCATTGACATCCGAAAATAGTTTCGGCCAATAGTATCCGACCCTCAAGATCTTGTAAGCTGTGGCTCTCCATGCATGATTTCCTCCATAGACTCCTTCATGAAATTATTCTATGACCCGTGGAGTTTCCGACTCAATCAAACAGACTAGTAGGAACCCGAGTGGATCTTTCCAGTACAACTGGTTTTCAGCAATGCAATATTTTACAGCATGGAGTTTTAAAGTTCTACATTTGGCTGGTGATAGATCATTTGGACATTTTAGGTTTAACAAGTAGAACACTATATTTTTATACCAGCCTGAAGATATGAAATTTTCTTCGACCTTGCTTGGATCTGTCTGGTCATCCATCTCATGCAGGTGTGCGTCTCCGTCTTCCCCTTGGAGGCAATTAATATCAAGAGCTCGAAGATTCGACTCAGCTAAGAGTTTGTCCAGGCCCTGCCCCTTTATCAATTTAGTTGGCTTGACTTCCAGATTGAATTCTTGTATTTTAGTGAGCCAACGCCCTCGTTTTCCATCACTATTTGGCTGTACCAATATATCTTTCACAGCACTAGTTGGCACATACGCGATAATTTTTGAATGCAATACATATGTTCTGAATGCTTTTAGCGCTTTCACCATTGCGTACACATATTTTTCTATTATGTCATGCTTTAGTTTGGCGTCTCTAAGGCTCTTGCTAAAAAACGTGATCGACCATTCGAAACCTTCATCATCCTTTTGCAGGAGCACCGCGGCGATAGTATGTTCAGAAGCAAACGAGAAGATAAGGAAATCTTTCAGATAATCTAGGATTGCTAACACAGGTGCTTCACTGATGACTTTTTTAATATGCGTGAACGATGCTTTAGCCTCGGTCATCCAATTTACTCTACTATCTTTCTTCAACATTCCTGTGATCAATTTGACAATCTCAACAAAATTGGGGATAAACCTTCATAAAAAATTTATTGTACCTAAGAAATATTGAATTTCTTTTACGTTTCTGGGAATATTTATAGTTTCTATTGCTTCAATCCTCTTAGGATCAATCCTAATCCCATCCTTAGATACGATATGTCCCAGAACCTTACCTTCCCACATAGAAAAATGTGATTTCTTTGGGTTCAAATACAGACCATACCCGCGGCACTTTTCGAAAGTCTGTTTTAGATGTATCAAATGTTATTCATCGGTTTTAGAGAAAACCGTCAAATCGTCGAGGTAGATGACTACGAACTTGTCTCTTTCTCCCACGAAAGTGATGTCCATAGCACACTAGAATGTAGCTCCTGCATTCATCAAACCAAATGGCATTTTGTCATACATGAAGGTACCCCATGGTGTGGTGAAAGCAGTTTTTTCTCTGTCTTTCTCGTTCATGGCAATTTGGTTATATCCAGAGAACCCATCTATCATAGACATTCGATTTTATCCGACTACTTTTTCTAGGACGTGGTCCATTTTGGGGAGAGGATAATTATCCTTAAGGGAAGACTTATTCAAGTTTTGGAAATCTACACACAGTCTGATTTCTCTGTTCTTTTTCCTGACCGGGACCAAATTTTCCACCCAGTCTGAGTACCTCATAGGTACGATTATTTTCTCATCTAAAAGATTCTTAACTTCCTTTTTAATCACAGGCAACAAAATGGGGTTAATTTGCCTAAGCTTTTGCCTAAATGGCTTGACCTCGGGCTTCAAAGGTATTTTGTGCTCAATTATGGAAGTGTCATATGTTCTAAGCTCATCATAGGACCAGGCAAAAACATCTTTGTACTGTCGGAGTAGGTCTTTATACTGGACTTTTACCTTGGGAGGGAGGAACTTAGATATCTTTACTATCCTGGATTCTTTTTTCAGTTCCTATATCGCAGTCCTCCACTTCTTTTGGTTGGGGCTTCAAAGTGGATTTCATAGGTATGTCATTCTGATCGAAAAGTCTTTCTAAGTGAATTAAGCCTTTCGAAATTTGGTTGTTTTTAAGGACCAACATACGATGATCCGTTATTTTTTCTTGGAAGGTTTCAGGGTCTTCCCCTTCTTGCATAATCCACATCGGGTCATTTTGATTCTCTTGGTCTGGATGAGTTTCGGAGAACTCACCTACTACTACAAGAAATTTCTTGATTTGTTCATCATCTTTGAAAACTTGCCAGTGTCGGATATTGTCTGGTATTGAGGGTTTGTATCTAATTTCAATGTGATATGTCAGTTTGATGGTCGTGGGAGGAGAAAAGGTTGACGATGCCTTGGCCAATGCATCAGCATGTAGATTCTCTGTGCGAGGGATAAAATGGACCTTTACAGATGAGAAAAAGTTTTCCATCAAATCCCAAGCACAATTTCTGTATGTTCTTAGTCTAGGATGCTTGGCTAGGTATTGTCAATTTATTTCTTTAACTATTAGCTCTGCATCACCATAAACTTCCAGGTTTTTTATATTTAGCCTTTTCGCAACCTCTAATCCTAATATCAATGCTTCATATTCACATACATTGTTAGTGTAATCTATTTCCCACTGCAGTCTGTAAGAGAAAGGAATAATGAATTTACCTTTGGGAGCTACTAAGAGCACTCCTGCACCCGCTCCTTCAGAACATAAGGCACCATCGAAATACATTTTCCAAACTCCGGTGTTACACATATCTTCTGTCAAATGACTTGTCTCTTCTTGCCTCATATCGAGTTCCTCTGGACACCCATCCAAAACATCATCAAAGGAAAAAATGCAATTCCCCAGATCTTGGTCTGCAACGTAAATAGGAAAGTTATTTGGGTTTTGAGGGTCACTAACTGTATATGCTAATCTTGTTTCTCTATACAACCAAGTGAAATGACCACCGAACACAAGGATTGTGGCATATGTCATGTCCAACTGTAGAGAACCCCCCAACTTGGCTCCCCGGGATCTAGATAGCAGCATGCCATATTAGGGGGGGAATATCAGCGATAACCACATCCATCAGGATGCTCTTGACCGAGACCTGAGCCAGGGTAACTACCAGATATTTTATCATTCCCAGACACTTAACCTTTCTCGAATCGAAAGAGTACAGATTTCCATAAGGTCTTGTAATCTGGAGACCCAACTTGTCCATTATGGTCTTGGGCATAACATTATGAGAATCCCCTGAGTCTAACATACAATTATACAGTAACTGGTCATGTATATTCAAGGTCATATAAAAGGGAGCGACGTGGTCTTTGGACCCTTCGAAATGAGGACCAAAGGTGATGTTAGGTCTATCATCTTCCAGGTTGATAACATCAGACTAACTTTCTAGCTCGTAGACACCCATTTCTTTGGCAATTGGCTTTCGATAAGTGGGATTTTTTGCTAATTCTACCAAAGGAATCGGTATTTTAATTTTGTTTAACTCATTTTCCAAACTGAAAGATGTATTTACCTTATCTGTTTCTTTGGTTGAGACTTCCGAATTTTTTCTTTTCGACTTACTTGTCTGGATCGCTTTATCACTTGTGATCTTAGTTGAAGATGTAACTTTATCTACTGGTTCGATTTCTTGTGTTTGAGTTTCAACTTTTTTCAGCTCGGACTCTAGAGTGCTTGTTACCTTGGTTTTCTTGCTGGGTAAAAAGGTATCTTCCGAAGGAGGTTCATAAACTTGACCTTTTTGAAGGATTTTCTTAGGTTGATTCATTGAGGTAGGCTTACTCTTAGATCGTAGGTTGTACTTTGGTTGAAACTCAACCATTATCATTTCTGTCTCTGGTTGAGACACACAGGGATCAGTGTGATCACCTTCTTCATCCTCATTAGATGGTTGTGGGGGGTTCAAAGATTTTTCATAGTCTTCACGAGTGAGATACGGCTACGAACAATCATCACCGAAATTCACGACTTCATCTTTTGAATCTCTGAACTCTTGGAAGTCATTTGCTCCTATAAAATTTTCATTCTTTAGTGGAGCTTGTATTTTTTGATCTTCGTTCTTTATTTGTTTCTGTTGATTTTGGGGATTTGGGTTTTTCTTGAAGTCTTTTTTATTTGAAGAATCAGCCTTAAACTGGTCCAACTCCATCCTAGAAATTTTGTTGGACATTTCTTTAATTACTCGGTCCATATCATCTACTTTGTCATCAGTGTATCTATTTGAGCCCGAAGGACCCGCTGGTTCCCTATAGCATCTATTCTCGCGGTTGACTGTTTCTAATTTAGCCTTTAATTTTCCTGAAGCCATCATATTAGATTCTATTTCGATAGCATCGTCTTGCATTCTATTTAGGGTGGCTCCTCTTCTTTCTCGCAAGAGTAGTGCAAAATCTCCCTCGAAATCTCCTGCGAAAGTTACTTTGGCTGAGGGTTCAGAGGGTTTAACTGCGGCTGGAATCTTATTATACAGTTTGTTGAATCTCAGAATAAATTCCATAACTGTTTCTGAGTTATTTTTCTTTAGGGACCCAAACTCGGTAAGATAATATAAGCGATATTTTCTCTCTCCCCATTGTCTTAAGAAAGCATCTTCCAAAGCATCATATGGCAGGATAGAAGCTGCGGGTAAGCTCTGAAACTAGGTTCAGACCGGTCCTTCAAAGGTCTGGACAAGGAGTCTCGAATAGACATCTTCATGCTCGATACCACATATGTCTGCGAATTGGTCGAATAAATTTATATGCTCGGCTGTGGTTAGATCTCCCTCCCCAGTGAACTTAGGAATATTTTTGATGTAGTTTTCAGGTAAATCATGGAGGGGGACGGGCAAAACCAAGAGGGTGTATCTCGCTGCTACTTTTGCGAATACTCTGGGAGGAGGGACTTTCCCTTGACCTCCACCTCCTCCTCCAGTAGTGACTCCACCACCTCCTCCGATGCCTGCCATCGACTTGGGTGTAGAAAATGAGTGTGTAACACACCCTTTGGAATCAGGCGATACCAGGAAATTCTGTAGAAGAAAATATGGTATGTCAACTGTTGACGAACTTTCTAGAGGACATTTTCCCTTGTGTATGGATGGGAAAGACTGATGAATCTCACTCCTAACTTCAAGGCGGTTTAATGTCAGATCTTTGGTATCAGACATAGGACTACATGAAGTAGAAGGTTCTGAATGGCATTTAGTCTTTATAGGTGGGTCTTTGGGCTTATAAATTGTAGCGGTTGGCTCAAACGAGCCTCTTTCCCTTAAAATTTTTTCGGGATCAGTAACAGGTGTAATCAGCTTGCCATCTGGGTTTTGTCTGGTACTCTTTCTACCAGAAGCTAGTTTAGGTTTTCATGGAGTCGCCAAGTGAAAGAGTTAAAAAGCCTTAAAAATGTGCGTACTCTATGTTCACTATCAAGGAGTAGCACTTTCAACGATATAAAAGTCATTTTCCCAGGGAAAAATATTTCGTAACTTCGCTCCCCGGCAATGGCGCCAGAAAGATGTTGTTCCTGAGTCTATACTAAGGCTTAAAAGAACAATGTCAAGGCATCCGAAAGTAGGTGAAATATGGGTAAGAGAGTAACGTCAACCTTCGGTATAGGAAACTAGGGAATATTTCTACATTCTCGTTGTCTAGCTTCCAACTGTTCCTGAGTAGTTATATCTTGTTCAATGGTTGCCCATGAATGTTCAAGTTCCTCCCGGTTATTAGCAGTTTTAAGGATTGTGTCAAAAAGATTTAAAGAAATATGCGTTTGATTCGATAGTCCGGGTTCGATATTTGGTTGTGTCGCTGCAGGGACAGTCATGGAGGAATAGTAAGATTAGGAAAGGATTTAAAGAAATATTAAATGTTGACTTGATTTGGTCGAAATAAAGAGAATTTTACATTTTTGAAATAAAATAGAAATGCAAATTGAAGGCTCTTTCTTGTAACTGTATTATATTTTAATATAAAGGTATGATGTGAAAGAGAAACATTTAGCTGCATATAATGCAAGGTCCCTGTCAAAGAGAAAACTCAGATATAAACAGAAGAAGAAATTAGTAAGAAAATAACTGACATAGCAAAGAATATACATACAATTATGAAAGTACAGATTGGTCTTACACCCGCTGATAGCTGGTGCAGAGGAAAGACAATAAACAAATACAGAAAACCAGAATCCGTTTGTTATAGTAGTGGTCGTACTAAAGTATAACAAAGCACATCAATTATGAATAATGGAATGAAATGAAACATGAAATACAAGAGACAAACTTGTAACACAGTCTTGACGGAATCGAGAATCTCCAGATCTTCTTATATTAACCTCTCGAATGCAAAAAACTCTATTAAAATCTACACAAAAAGGTCCAGCCTCTTTTTCTTCTTTCTGTGATATATTTATACAATTTTACAGATCAGTTAGATTCTCAATGGTTACACAAATTCGGTTACAACCGAGAGGAGCACAATCACTCCCTCTCTCCTACTCTATTTTCAATTTGTGCCAGGTGCTTCTCTTCACGCGGATTCGGTGCAGACGATACATTTTTCCACAAACTGAGATACGAGCTGCGAAGGTTCCGCTTGACAGCTAGCCTCGGTGAAGTAACATTCTCGGGCTAACTGCTGCAGCTTGTCCCCCATTTGTGCATCGACAATGTCAAGGGAACTTAGTTGTGCGCTGGGTTGGATTAAGTGCTTGTTAACCCGATCCATGTCCACTCTGTCCATCTGAGATATATCAGCCAAATCTTTTTCATCCTTCTCTTTCTGATTGAGCAAGATCTGCTCTACATTCATTTTCATTAATGTTTTTGCGTCACCTCCACTATCTATACCCAACATCTCACCATCTATAGCATTGAAGGTTTCTTCTAAAGAATTGGTTACTTTTTGGGCCTGTTCCTAGCCTAAGGTAATATTATGCTCCCAATCTTTCAAAATAATGTTACCTCTAGTTTGTTCTGATATGGTGAGTCCGAGAGGAAATGCCAAAAATCTGTTGTTCGTGGCTATCACTGCCTCCTGAAAGGCGACCCAAGCTTCTTCCGCATTCCTTTCTTTGATAGTCAGGTTCTCGGAAATCCGATGCATCAATAGGCAGTCCTCTCAGATCACTCCCACTTTGGCTAGCAAACTCTGTTGTGCATAAGAGATCCTGCTCCAAATCTCAATTACTCGGGATTTAAACCCCTCAACATCGATCACCCTGCTTTTAGCAGTTTCTACCTAAGCCTGCAGCTCTGCGATCATAGTCCTCTATTGACTAGCCTGTATCCGACCATCTCGGATCACTAGATGTGCTTGCTCCAGCTTAGTTTTGAGCACTTCTATTTCATTTCCCGGGCTAGTTCTATTTCCCTGCTCACCTGACCTTTAGCGTTTTTTGTGGATGAAGCTACTCTGGCTTCGAGAGTCTTGATCAGGCGATTCTTTCTTTTGAGTTGATTTTTTAACATCCCGACCGAGAATTGATTTGCTGATGCATACGCTCCTAGCATTCCTACGATATCCACGGTGAATTACTCATTATTTTTGTTCTTTCCATCGGTAATAACTTTGAATTTTTTAGCAGTCGATCCTTCGTCTTGGTAGAACTCCCTTTTCACCACTTCTTTTCTCTTTTTGTCAAAGAAGAACTCATTTGGAGGAATTTATTCTGCTCTGATAGGCCTCAGCTCCTCATCGAAAATCCATCCTTCTTCTATATTTCCTTGCGTCGACTGCAAGGGGGTGACAGAAGTGATGGGTTCCCCAATCTGTTTCGTTGCCTTTCCTGGTGTGACGACCAAGTCCTGCTTCTTTGGAGGTTTAAGGGTCTTCGTCACAGTTTCCGGATTCTGGGTCTCTGGCAGGTCCAGATTCTGTGCCTCTGCTTCAGGATTATTCATTTGATCCCCCTCGTTATGGATTTTTCTGGAACCAGAAGTTGCTTCTTTGGGGCCTTCATCATCCTTTGGTTCCGTCTCAAAAGCACCTGGGCTCCCTCCTCGCAACACAGTAGGAAGACAACTTCGTCTGTTTTCCTAAAATTTTAATACAGAGGCCATGTCTTCGGGTGCTAAAGATTGGGTCCTAACTAGCACTTCCCCATAAGATCTCGCCCCTCGGAAAATGTCATCCGAGGGTGAAAACTCGTGTTCAAACCTCTTCAGCCCACAATTAGCTAAATAGTTGCTTACAATTTTCTAAGGGTCATGTTTTTTATACTCAATGGAGACCAAACTCAGGTCCTCCAGGGCTGCAGCCTCGGCTTTAGCATGCCTGAAATCCAATAAAGAATAATAATTTAGATGAATGGGGAAAAATAGCCATACCTTCTTCGAAGATGCTTTGAGTTGTTTACTCACCTGACCAATCAGCGTTTGTCGGGCGATCTCGTGACAAGCCAGCTTGTCGGGGATGAACAGTGGTAGCGTGAGTGGGGGAACAACAACTCTGAACACTATGAAATAGGAAAACTCTACTTCTACGTACCAGTCCGCTATACCACTCAGATTTGCAGCAATGTTGTCTGAGATATGAGGTGGTGAAAGACCAAAAATAGCGATGTGCAGAGGCACCATCACCCAGTTGAAAATTTCATAAATAAATTTTTCCTCTTTATTCTCCCACAGTTTGTCGTGATACTCATGTACAGATTTTTATTAGGCTGGATTCGAAGCCCAGCCCATCAAAGGGAATGGTTTCATGGAACATACCGCGTCCATGATATATGCAGACATGAGAAAAGAGGATGGTCTCCCGCTTGCCTTCTGCTCCTGATACTTTGTGACCCTGTTGGCTAAACTGTCTGAGAGCATCTTTCCCCAATTAAATGAGCAACCTTCTGCAACCCAAAATATGAGAGGTACCCACGCAATGTAGAAATGCGAGGTGTCTTCTCTTCCAAATAGCCGACATGTCATCATGGCCAAATATTTATACTGTGGCTCCAAAGAAGTGATAGAATATACACCCTGGTCATTTGATCTGAACTTCGCGGCGCGTGAAACCTAATCTTTAGTCAAACTGGGCATGGTTTTGTCATATTCAGTGCACTCCTTCTGTTTGAATCTCTCCAGGAATTCAGCATCATACATGTATTCAGATGTTGTCGAGAGCTTATACATGGTTTGGACGTGCTCCGGTCTAAAAGTCCCTACCGTGACCCGCTGGTCGTTCATGATAGTTATGGTGGGTAAGTCTACATGATCCAACGCCCATCAGATCATATCATAATATGGAAGAAACCGTGGTATGGTTGCTACCTTGTGCATTCCATATTGAACCACTATATTGTATTTAGTGTTTAGGTCATCCTTCTCATTATCGTTGTCATTGGAATCTGAATAATTCACCAACTCAGATTGTAGAATATCTGAAACAAATGACTAGCTAGGGACCGAGTCGACACTCAGAGGCGAAGTGTCGGAGACATTATCCGAGCCTTGCCCTGCAAGTTCGATATTTTCCTTTGCTGCTTTCCATGGAGCCATAGCTGAAACTTGCGTTTTCGCCCTTCTGCGATAGACCTGTGTATACATGCAGAAATTAGTTCACTCGGAAAATGACGAGTCCTGCATGCTTATGAAAAATGTTTTCATTATAATTAAATGAAACTCTGGTATATATTTGAAAATTCTATACCTTTCAAGATAAGTCTCTCAAATCACAATTAGAAACAAATTTATTGCATAAAAATCCGATCTTATTATTCATAGATTCACTCTAATTCTCCATTAATGTCATCAATGTTTGGCGGTTTGACAAGCAGTCGGAGTATCGAGAGCAAATAGTTACCTCAGGAAATGTGCAAGCCTCGATGCGTGGGACATATCTCGCTTTATTTTAAAATATTCAAAATTAGCAACGTTAATCAATTTCTCACTTTTCGCTGCATCGTGGATTTCCTTTCCACATTTTGAGTCTTCAACTCGCGAGATTGCGAGGACCGATTTTGGTTTAACTAATAGTAATCGAGATTTGGAGCATCATTAATTTCATAATCACTTTATTCGCCATATTGCGAATCGGAACTTCGAAGACAAGTTTTTTGGAGATTAGTATGCCGAGTCATGAAGCTGCGAGATGACGATGATTAGGACTCAATTAAGGGAAATACAATCGTAGATTAGGTGACTAATTAATATTGTCATAATTACGTTGCGACTTCGTGATTCGGGGTTTTAGATGCCGTAACTTTCTAAAATATAGTGTCGAGTGGCGAAACACCGAGAATAGATTTAACCATGGTTAGCCCTTTTGCCTTTAATCCTTGACCAGGGTTATCGCGAAAGAACATCGTGTTCTCGGTTCTCGGAGCTATAAACGTAAAAATTTGAACTTGGCGAACACCGATGCGCAAAACCCCAATGACATCTAATCACTCAGTTAAAAGATTTGACGTTGGTTAATATCTTGAGTGAAAACTTAAAACGAGTTCGCAGTTTCGTGACTCGGGACTTGTGAACTCAAAGATTAAAGTATCTGACTTGCGAGATCCCGAAATAAAACAAAAGCACAAACATGTTTACAAAAGTGGATTTTTTTTTAAGGTAGAAAAAGCATCGTTGCTCATTCGACAAAGTTGCAGATCTTTCAAAGCTTCGGGAGGGGACAAAATCAAAAGGCCATCTTTAGATTTCAAATATCAAAAATTGAAAATTGTGAAGGATAAAACTAAAACAAGGGCGGCTCCAACACTTTCTAAGACAGTTTTATGGCTTACATTACTTTTTTAGCAGTGGGGCGAATTGAAGAGGAGGGTATTTTTGAGATAAAGATCTAGTCCGTTTGGAGGGGTTACACTTCAGATTTGACCCTGAGACTTTACCTAGTGACTTGCAGTGTCCCGATCTATATTTCTGGAGAGTTTCAGAGCATTTGGAGGCCTCCTTCAGTAGGGATGAATTATGTAGGGTTTCAGTAATCCAGTGGGGTGCACCATTTAGTGGGGGATTTCAGATCTACAAAGATTGAGAGGGATCTTGGAGATTCGGTCACCTGGGTTGTTCTTACCATCACCCGATCTATCGGTTGGCATATTTATTAGGGTGATTGGACACTTTTGGCAGCAGGGCCGAGTTATTGAGGGTTTCAACCTTCTATTGGAGTGTGGAATTCTTCAGCTAGAGAGTTTGGCATTCAGATCTGCTTGTATTGATCTTCATTCTTATTCAGCCTTTGGAGGCTAGAAGTGACTTTCAGTGGCCAAGGAAGCCACAATGAGAGATAAGGAGATTTTCAGAGGTAAAAAAGTTAATTAATTAATTAAAGTGATTTAATTAATTAAATAAATATTAATAAAATGAAAGTCACTTTGGAGGGACAAGGTGATCCAAAAAGTATAAAAGGAAGGCAAGGGGCTCTACTCATGAATCATTTATGATCTTATTTTGATTTCTGGCTTCTAGCTAGTGAGCCCAATATTGGGGGTTTTGAGGGTTTTGACATAACAAACCCTAGAGGATGATTTGGTGGTGAAAGATTCCACCTATCTTGTCCCAAGATTGGTCTCGAAGATGCAATACTCTCCCACACCATTCTAGTTCCATATCTACTCAGTTGTAGGAGAATTCTACATTAGTTTCATGTGTAGATAGAGAGAGGGAGCACTATTTGAGGGATTCCAGCAAGAGGGGCACACCATCTTTGGAGAGAGATTCATTGTAGGAGATTGGCAGGGCCATTGAGAATTCTATCACTTGGGTTTTCATTGCAGGGCCTTGGACATCAGATCTAGTGCTTTCTGAGACAATTTTATGGCTCATATTATTTCTTGAGCAGTGGGGTGAGTTCAAGGGAAGGAGGGCATTTTTGAGATCCAGATCTAGTCCATTTGGAGGGGTTACACTTCAGATCTGACCATGAGACTTTACCTAGTGACTTGCAGTGTCCCGATCTATATTTCTAGAATGTTTTAGAGCATTTGGAGGCCTCCTTCAGTAGGGTCGAATTATCTAGGGTTTCAGTCATCCAGTGGGGCACACCATTCAGTGGGGGATTTCAGATCTACAGAGATTGAGAGGGATCTTGGAGATTTGGTCACCTGGGTTGTTCTTACCATCACCCGATCTATCAGTTGGCATATTTATTAGGGTGATTGGACACTTTTGGTAGCGGGGCTGAGTTATTGAGGGTTTCAGCCTTCTATTGGAGCCTAATATCCTTTAGTTGGAGAGTTTGGCATTCAGATCTGCTTGTACTGATCTTCATTTCTTATAAAGCCTTTGGAGGCATCTTTCGTATTATCGGGAGTATTTTGTAGTAGCTCTTATCTATTGTCTATCTTCTTTTCCATATGTTGAGCATTCCAGATCGACATCTTCATTATAGCAGGTTTCTTTATTTTATGAATAAAGAAGAATTGAGATGTTTTGTCTTGTCTATCTTATTGCATATGGTTGAGGTATGTTCCATGGTTATCTCTTTCTGTTATTTGTTGCATACACACATATAATCACATCTAAAAGGTAGATCAGAAAAGTGTTTGACAAAATACCTCACTCAAAAAAAGTTTTAAAAGACACCAAAACAGTGATGATCCTTGCATATTGGCTTGGGATCATTACAGTGGTATCAAAGCTTAAATCCTGCAAACCTGAGGGGTCTTTCTTAGGGATAAATGGATTTTTGGAAGGAAATGGAGATTGTTAATAGGATTGAGGAGTGTGAGAGGGAATATGAAACCCTCAATAATTTCAAAGGGATCATAACATTCCAATGGTTCCTATCCTATAAAAATCCTAGTTGGAACAAGAAGAAGATTGCACGTTGGCTCAAGAAGAGGGAGGAAACCAGAGAAGCCCTTTGGGGTAACCCCACGCCCATTAGAAACCCCACACCCATTAGGAGCATGCATCTTTTCTACAGTTGCAAGGTGCATTGGGAGCCAGATCATAGGTGTAGGGGTAAGGGTAAGAAGCACACTATTGAGGTGTACCATGGTAGTGATGATGGGGTGTGTGTGGATTGAGTGACAGATGTTGATTCAGAGTAGTCGGATGATGACAGTGACTCTTGCACAGTGGCTAGTGATAGTGACTCTACCTCAGAGGATAGTGATGATGACTCTTACACAAGGGCTAGTGATGCTTGCATGATTGAGGAGGATGATGACCCTTGTGTAGTGGATAGGCAGTTGGATGGACAGAACGATGGCACTAGTGTCTCAATAGACATATCACATACCATTGATGACCTTACACCTCAACATAGTGGTGACACTAGTGAGGAGTCACTCGTGTTAGCACTTAGAGATGATCATCTACCTATGAGGGTCGTGACACATCTGACACCTATTCAGACACCCATGATAGCCATGTCACATGAGGAGATCAGTGGCACGTCAGGTATGATGGATGAGCCTAGTGTGAGGGATGCACGCCATTGATCTGAAAATGGAATGTACTTGTTTAAGGGTGCAAGGTATCCATTTTCCATAATTCAAAATGTGAGTTATATACTCAAATGTGACCTCTGAAAATGTGAGAACTTACTATTTCTTATACAGAGATAGACTGTAGGAGCATTTACCGGACATGTCACCTCAATTAAGAGGATGAGTTCCAGAGGCTACCTGGCCCTTTACAGGCTCTGCCTAAAGAAATAATA